>JADDOH010005394.1:0-151816 GCA_016648135.1 Agrypnia vestita
TTTTTGAAAATGTTTTCCAAGGCGAGTGTAAAGAGTTTTGGTGAGATAGTGTCACCTTGTCGCACACATTTTCCGATTTTGAAGCTTTCTGTCTTCGTGTCTTCATCTATTGTCACGCTCATGGTTGCATTTTCATATATGTATTTTATCAGTCTCGTATATCTTGAGTCGATTCGTGCATTTTCGAGCGCTTTTATGATCGCCCACGTCTCAATTGAATCGAATGCCTTCTTATAATCAATAAAGGCCATATGGAGAGTGATATTATATTCTGTTGCCTTTTCAAAGTAACCGAATTTGTATGTGATCCCTTGTCCCAAAGCCTCTTCGAAACCCAGCTTGTTCTATTGGTTGGTACTGGTCAAATTTATTGGTTAACCTGTTTGTAATAATTTTTGTGAATAGTTTATATAGGTGTGAAAGTAGACTAATTGGACGGTAGTTTTCTAAATTGTCACTATCTCCTTTTTTAAATAACGGTTTAACTTCCGCGTTGTGCCAAGCGTCAGGAATTTTTCCATTTTCTATACATTTATTATACAATAGTATTAAGGCTTCTTTAAGGTTTTCTCCACCTAACCTCAGAATATCAGATGTTACGTTGTCTTCTCCCGGAGCTTTGTTGTTTTTCATTTGTTTGAATGCTTTATCTATTTCATCGGTATCTATTTCGGCGAGTTCTTCTGATCCTACATTTAACACTCAGATTTCACTGTGCTGTCCCTCGTTGATGTTTGATGTGTAGAAATCCTCGTAGAATGTTTTAACTGTATTAGTGATCTCTAGTTTGTCTCTCACAATTTCATTGTTTTAGTTTTTAATTTTTGTTATAGCAGAGTTTCCCTTTGAGTTTATTCGTTTAAGAATTTTCATATTTTTATTTGTTTCTAAGGTCTGTATTATCAAATTGGTATTAAATTTTCTTATGTCTCTTCTTATATTTCTTTTTATTGTTTTATTCAACATTTTGTATCTGTCTGTGTTTCTATCTAAAGTTTTCCTTTCTTCGATCAATTTGGTTGTTTCTTCGGATATCTTTTGTGTTCTATCGTGTCTGAAGGAGACTTTTTTCAGGGTGGTGTGTATGTCTGCTACTATTTTGTTATTTAATTCGTTTTTATCCATTTGTTTGAGGATATTTTTGTCTTCAAGTTTATTCTATAATGTGTTCTGTATAACGATCTTGTTTTGCGATAGTGTTTCCATGTTCAGGTG
Organism: Agrypnia vestita; assembly: GCA_016648135.1. NCBI lineage: Eukaryota > Metazoa > Arthropoda > Insecta > Trichoptera > Phryganeidae > Agrypnia > Agrypnia vestita. Next base: position 1,216 of record JADDOH010005394.1, read on the forward strand.
ATTCAACTTTTTAATCATTACCATTTTTCTTCTTTCCATTTTAGTGTTTATTTAGAATTTGGCTCTGACTAATCGATGGTCACTGCTAGTGTCAATTTTGTTTAGTACTGATACATCTTTGCAATATTTTCTATCGTCTGATATGATAAATTTCATTTTTAGTAATTCCGTCTGGGTAAATTCAAACAACTATAGCGATATGCCTGAATGAATATTAACGTTTGATAAAGCTGTAGAAAGTTCTGGAAGAAGAACATTCTAGAAAATTCCCAAAAAATCTATAAGGTTCTAAATTAAGTGCGGAGTGTGTCAGCGAGACTAGAAGATTCCAGAACGTTCGATAAAGCTCTAGAAATCTCTGGAAGCAGAACGCTCTAGAAGATTAACGAAAGTTCTATAAGGTTCCAGACAAAGTGATGGAGTGTATCTGTGACTTTATAAGGTTCCAGAACGTTTGATAAAGTTCTAGAATGTTCTGGGAGGAAAACGTTGTAGAAGATTCCTTATTCTTCTAAAAAATGTTCTCTTACGTTCCAAACAGTGTTGCGGAGAGTGACTGTGAGTCTAGAAAGTTCCAGAACGTTCATTAAGGTTCTGGAAGGAGAAAGTTTAAAAAGGTTTTATAAGGTTCCAAACCAAGTGGCTGAGTTCATCGGTGAGTCTAGAACTTTCCAGAAGATTAAGAGAAAGTTCCAGAATGCTCTAGAAAGTTCTGGATGGAGAAAGTTTTAGAAAGTTCTATAAGGTTCCAGAGTTGCAGAATGTGTCAGCGAGTTTTAAAGGTTCCAGAAAGTTCTAGAGGGGTCGAGAATGCTCTAAAAAGTTCTGGAAGGAGAAAGTTCTAAAAGCTATCAGAAAGATCTATAAGGTTCCAAACTGAGTTGGGGAGTGCGTCTAGAGGTTCCAGATAGAATTATAATGCTTTAGAAGGTTCTGGAAAGGGAAAGTTCTAGAAGATTCCAGGAAGTTCTATAAGATTTCAGAACGCTCTAGAGTGTTATGAGCGTCCAAATTATAGAGCGCTAAAATATCTGTTGATATTTTGGCAAAGCGAAGACGGTCTTCCCGGTAATCAATTATTATTATATCCCATAATGATTTTTGATGTTACGCGTCAAAAATCATTACGGGAGGAATTTCGTGAATGCGACAAAGGAAACGCGTAAAAGGAAGTAAGAATGAAATTTCTGGATAACTTTGGTTTATAAAAAAGTTATTCGACAAAAATAATGTACAATATATATTTTATTGATTCTGATAAAAAATGTTATAAAAGAATTTTATCCTAATTGATGCAATTTAAAAATTACATGTTAAGGAAATATATAAATAAAATTAGCTTTATGTTTTAGGCGCATTATGTATGTAAAGTCAAACTTCAGACAGCTCTTCTATAATATTTTTTTTTGATTTCTTAGTTTACGTAGGGAACGTCGATATTTTTCATAATTTTTCATTTTTATAATTTTCATAATCATACATGTATGAAACTATGCGGCGAGAAAAAGCAAAATTACTTTTGCTGTTACCCTGAAAGGAAAAGTTCCGAATTATTCCGAACAACTCATCTAATTCATTTTATTTTTAAATTCGCCAAGTTTTTATTTTAATCCTACAAATTCGTCGATAAAACATCGTTAAGTTAATCGCATTGTAGACTATAAATGGAGTAAGTCTTTCTTACTCTCGAGAAAGTAACACATGCACCATTTTTTTGTAACACGGATACTATTAAAAGGTATATAACATTTTTGAAGACGTTTTACTATATTAATATTTTTTTTAATTCTGTAATAATTACATTAGTAAATTTTTGACTAACAGTTTCTTAGGACTGATGCCTTTACCTTTTCATAATTTTGTCTAACTGCAACGTTAACGCGTAAAACTTCAAAAATATTTTAAAAAAATTAAAAAAAATATTCACCCTGACGAAGATATAAATGGTATGGATATCAGCAATCATCTACACAATCGGATGCAAATCTCAAATAACGGTTAGCGTGTCACCGGTTAAAATACCATCACTAGAATTCGGTACCCGAGCGACCGGTTCCCGGATCGGACATATTCATCTTTTTGTACGCGTGTTAAAATATATATAGACGACCGTGAAGAAATCATTCTGGTGTGCGTGAGGGCACTGCTAGGGGCGCTTCGCATGACCCAATACCATAACGTTGTACGCCTCTCTACGGGCTACGTAGAATACTTCTAATAAATACAAAGTTATCTAAACACTCGACGTTTACGTTCGTTAGCACAGTGTGGACACAGCCCCAAATTTATTAACCTTCTTATGTCTCTAAAACAATTCAAACATAGCCTCGCTGAGTAGGTTGAAAATTATAAATAATTCTGTAATTAAGATATTTAAATATAAGGTACAGTCGCCAAATTTCGTCCCCGAGCCTAATTTCGTCCCCGCCGTTTTTTTTTCTTCCAAGCTACGCCATCTAGTTTTGATATCCCGAATAAAAAGTTAGTTATTACAGTCGGCCGTTGTAAAAAAGTGGCGGTGAAACGTCACTCTTACAACAAGATATTTAAAAAAATAACCCATAAAAACCAAGTTTTTACAATACTTCCTTTCTCATTTTTGGGTTTCGTGTCTACCATATGCGTCGGAATCTCTATACAACTTACTGATTTGTATGTAAAAACCATTAAAAATTTAAAAAATCCAAAATTATACTATAATTATTAATTTTTTTTAACCAAAATTTGATAGATCTTTTTGATTGTCGCCACGAGTCTACTTGCAAAGTTTCAGCTAGATTTGATCTCGGGAAAAGGGTTAAAAATCGATCCAAAGTTTTTTCGTCAAGCAAGCAAGCAGACGCCACGAGTTAAAAGAAAGGAAGTAAAAAAGTAACCCATAAAACCAAGTTCTTACAATACTCCCTTTCTCATTTACTTGTGCAAACTGGATTGGCGCTTAACCTACGCGTTGGGCTTCGGTCGAGCGACGCTACGAAAGGTAGTAATAAAAAAATTCCAAGAATCCAAAATTATACTATTATTATTATTTATTTAACGAAAATTTGACAGATCTTCTTAATCGTCGCCACGAGTCTGCTTGCAAAGTTTCAGCTCAATTGGATCTCGGGAAAAAGGATAAAAATCGATCCAAAGTTTTTTCGTCAAGAAAACAAGCAAGCAAACGCCACGAATTAAAAGAAAGGAAGTAAAAAAGTAACCCATAAAACCAAGTTTTTACTATACTCCCTTTCTTAGTAAAATATAATAATAATTAAAGACGAATTAAAACATATAACATAAAACTAAACTTACAGGAATTTAATATATTTCTAAAATTTCAGATGTTTTGAGATCTCAAGATTTTGATAGATTCAATTATCATCAATATCGTACCTTATGAATTTCCAGCGTCAAATGATTTAGTCAGAATCAGATTTGAGTAATGTACAATTCTTCAAAACTAAGCAGAAATCTACAAGAAATAAATGATCATTTGATTTCTTCATAAAATACCCAATTTTGCTGTCATCTGTGAACCAATTGTTATAAATTTTCGAAATTCGTAGTGATGTACCTATTATACCGACGGAGTAATTCAAATTTTAAATATTCCGTGGCGTCGTCGTTAGGCCGCCGTTGGTAGTAATCAAACTTTTGTAATGATTCCAATTTGAAAAAAACATTAAAATTTCTAAATATCCAAAATTATACTATAATTATTATTATTTTTAACGAAAATTTGAAAGATCTTTTTGATCGTCGCCAAGAGTTTGCTTGCAAAGTTTCAGCTCGATCGGATCACGGGAAAAGGGTTAAAAATCGATCCAAAGTTTTTTCGTCAAGGAAACAAGCAAGCAGACGCCACGAGTTAAAAGAAAGGAAGTAAAAAAGGAAAAAACTGTTCAAGGTGAGTTTTTTATTGAAATATTCTGTGACTTGATTCAATATCGACATGCTTGATTTATTGAAACTAAAGTTTTGTCCAAAGGAACGTTATTACATACGATTTAAAAATTATTTATGATTTCAATGTTACATATAATTTAATTTTAATTAAATTTTATTTAAAATATTACATTTAATTTAAAAATTACAGATTATGACATTTGTGTTTTTTGTTGAATGGGTGTTTATTAAACAAATAGCAAATTCCTGGGGTAAGTGCAGAATATGGGTTTGTGAACTATTTTTAATATTAACACATTTTCCGATATAATTGATTCCAAAAATGACATAAAATAACCGTGCTCGCAAGTAATAACCAAGTAATTACAATTTACAATATCTTAATTATTAAACAATTTTTATTAATCAATTAGAAAAGACATACAGAAAAAATCAAATTAACGAAAAAATATTTAAATGCCACCGGAAATCGAACCACGGACCTCACATTCTATCCGGGAATGGCGCGTTATCCATTTCGCCATGGCACTCAGGTAGCTTAACGAAAAACTTTCAACCTTATGTGCAGTCTCTTTTTAATTGATAATATTTTTAATATTTTAATATTTTTATTCCATTTTTAAAGCAATCCACTTTTTATAATTTATTTATTTTATTTTATTTTATTCTTTTATAATTTCTTAATTATTGTCTCAATATGTTTAAGCCATAGACAAGGTAATATTTTCAATTAATGAATATTATGGATGTCTCACAGAGACAAAACTGTATTTATTATTATTATGGGAAAGTAGGTATAGAAGTCATTTACGGTGTATATCGGACTTACGACCGATCGTATGGTAGGCTTAAGTGATCACTTTACACATATGTAACGTTCGCCATTTCCACCATGATAGAATATACCATGTCTTACTAATTTTCGTCTCTGTGAGACATCCATAATATACATTAATTGATTAATGATGTCTCTGTGACATGAAATCCAGTACTACCGTTCTGAAAAGATTTGAACAAACTCAAAAAAAATATTCTGAAGGTAATATTTTATTCAAAGATAAAAGGGAATTAATGTATATGGGAAGCATAGAAAATTTACTTTTTTTTAAAAATAAGTGTTTTATAAGAAAAATCATTTATAAATAATAAAATCAAAAGGTCATCACACTCATCGAAAATAGTAAAACTAAGTTACTGCGAACATCGCGCACATTTTGTTTTCTTAAAATATTTGGATTATGTATTTAAAAACTTTATAAAAATATAACAGTACATATATCTACAAAACAAAAATTTATGGTTAGATTCAGAGCTCTTTTAACTAATTTTGATAATATTTTGTTGTGTCATTAATCAGAAGATTAAAAGATCCTCCCCATCCATTAATTCCGTAATGTAAAATTGATTATATAAATGAGAAATAAATTTCTCAACTTTAAAATACCAATCACAATCAGAAATTGTTTTTTTTTAAAAAACTTTAGTGCACTAAACACAATTTGCGCAGCCACATTTTCTAAAAATGTATCGAGCGAATTGTTACTACCATTACTACCAGTGGCACCACGACCAAATCGCGCGGATTTGGTGGCAAAATTAAATACGCAAATCGCCAAGTAAAATGGTTTCTTAATCTCGTGCCTTATTATTTCAGCAGATGTTGAACCATCGAAAAATACTAATAAAACGTGAAAAAAGGCTATAGAGTTCGCAGTAATATTTTTTCAAATAAAATTAAATATCAGTACATATTTAAATTTGATGTTATAAACATATAAATATATTTCAATATACCAAAAATATAAATCACGGTATTGAATTTCCCTTTTTCCGCCTTTTCATGGCAAGTCTTCCAATGAATGTGGGCTTTTGTCAATTTGTTTAGTGCGGCTCGGAAAATTGGAAAAGTTGCCTCAGCTTCGGTGCCCCCTCGTCCAGGGCCCCTATATAACATATTCCCTTTTAATAGATGTCGATGATGTCGTCATCTCCACCCTCAAGCTTCCACTGAAGCCATACCCACGTATGACAACTGTATTATTCGCTTATTTTATTTTATGAATCAGTTAATGTGCGCTCATCCTGACGAAGTCACATAGTGGTAACAAAATCGGTGTACTTTGATTTACTATTATTCTTTTTGCAAATTTCGCTTGTTTTGATACTATTAAAATAAATCATTTTATCCAATCATAAAAACCATTTACTCCGAAAGTAATGTTTTCTGTTGGTGTTGAAACGATTAAGTTCGCGTTAGTGGATAATACCACAGTTATTGTTTGCTCAAACAAACTTGAAGTTTTTAATCACGAATTTTTTTGAATGCAACATTAGTATGCCTTTATTCCTTGCACGGGAAATAAACTTTTTGTAGTGCTCGAACTTTTATCGTATACAATAATCTAGAAACACGTCACGCCGTTTTATCGTCACTTTTTTTACGTAAGATGTCAAATAACGACGCCAGAAAATTATTTCTTCACTTCAAACTGAGAAAACACTTTAAAAAGTTGCTCACAGGCACCATTCTTATAGATTTTTTTAACGTGCTCGAAGTAAAAACTGAATAATAAATAGGGGCACTATTTCACGAGACTCGCATAAAGTTAATTACATAATACAGCACTTTATTTTCTTGGAAATATTACGAAGACCCATGTGTACAAGTACTTTCTTTTCTAAGGCAACACGCTCTTGTGTTAAATCAGCTGTGATATTAGTCTTTGTCAAAGTTGAATAACTTTTCACTTTATCCGCTCCGTAATTGGTCGCTTGCCACCAACATGTAACGTATTAATATTTGTTCTCCTTCTAAAAGATAATTCCATAAATAAACATATACAATACAGAGCGCTACTCAATTTACCGGAATAATATTTTCCCGTGGATAGTATCAAAATCTGTGATTATTTTTAGTCGAGAAATTCTATTAATATAAACGATATTTTACTTAGGATAATTTAGGAATGGATGAATGAAAAAAAAAATAATATGTAAAAAATATATAAGTAGAATGCGAGAAAAGGTGGAAGGAGAGGAAATGCAAACAGTAGTTTTACAGCTCGTTGTGATGATGAGAGAATAAGGCTGGACATTTTGATGGACATGGACAATCATTTTTCAAGTTCAAAATTCGAGGTACTCCGTGATTTGATCGTGCTCTTTCAAAACAAGTTTAACAGTTTAACTAACCTATGATCTAATATCTAATATAATAGTCATAAAATGACCATTATTTACAATAATTAAGAAAATTATTGTAAATCATGTTTTTTGCTTGCTATTTACAATATTTAAAATTATTGTAAATAATTAACTGAAAGACCGCGGCCATAAAATTCGTTTTCTGTGTCTTAATCACCATTAGGTACGGAATATTTCTGTGGGCCAAAGGAACAAACGAATGGATCAATAAAATTGAGTTTTGTGTTTAGTATCCAGAGCAGTTCTTTAGATACATGTCTAGCAATAGTCAGAAAATAAATAAAAATGCGACTATTTATTAATTTTTTTAAAAAGGACAAAAAAATGATTAATTTTTGAAAAAATTGGAAGAAACAACGACATTAGTCAGCTTGGTTCAACGTTCTTCTGCGAAAACCAAAACTACTGGTGCAAAAATTAGATTAAAATAACAAAGACTTTCACAGATATTTCATAAATAAACTAAATTCAAAATTTTGTTTTGGCTTTCCTGAAAATCTGCATTTTTGTCATATTCGGTTGTTCCTTTCACTCACAGATTTATGCGTACACAGAATATGTTTTCTCACGAGTGTAAAATCAACATTATGGAGATATAAGTTATCGTTCTAATAAAATTGTAGTCTAGCATATACAATATACATTCTGATAAAAATCATCATTATCATCATCTTCATCCCCATCTCTCAGCAGGGTCGGGGGCCCAAAGACTCGACAAGGTATTCCCCTGTCTCGCAATGCTTCTGCATGAGTCAACCAGTCTAGACTAGGGAATGCAATCCCGATCCCGCGAGATCTGGACCCCGCGAGATTTCGTAGCATTTTACGAGATCAATCCCGAACATTGCGAATATTGGGATATTTTTTATGTTTTGTATGTTTAATTGTTTATATCTATAGAGCTTTTAGTAAGTACTTAAAACTAATGTTCATGTCACATTCAAATAATGAAAATAGCTTTGAATAATATTTGCTGTATTTTATCAACCTAACATAGTAATTAAAACTACTGCTAGTTAGTAGTTTTTACTTTACTACATTGACTAATTGATGCCTACAAAAACTTTTATGCAATGATTAATAATGAACATAATTTCTCTGACAAAAATAAATACCAAAACCCCACACATTCTTAAAAAACTAAAAAAATTGAATTTGTATTGTATTGTGGCGCCTTAAATACTGCTGCGGTGATGGTTTGTGATAATTCGCAAAAGACGTTGGTTTTACGCTTTGTTTCTGTGAGAAAATATCCCGCAGCTGCGTATTGGAACTTCCGTTCAGTTCATTGATGCGAGTCAGACTCGAGCCTGGATCCGTGGTGTTGAGACTCCATAAGTGACTTAATCCTTAAACTAGAGACACTAAAAAGGTTTCTGATGATTATATGACAAAATTACATAGCAAAAATTACAGAATTAATAATTTATACTTGGAACGAATAACAAAGAAAAATTACACATTCAATATTTTACATTTCTCAAAACCTAACCTAACTTGTATTTTTTTCATGTATTTTTTACTACACCAATTTACCAGAAAAGTTAAAAGCTCTATTTATTTTATAAAATGTGAATTTCTTTATGTAATTTTATCATGTCGTCGCTGTATATATATTATAAATCCTATGAGCGATTTAGTAGGTACATTATGAGATGAACGGATCAATTTGTCAATTTTTCATATAAATAATGAAGATATACTATAAAACATTGCCGTTCATCTGGAAAGTGTGCCTAGTAATAATTAAAAATATTTTTTATAAATCTAGTCTGTGCAATTATTTTTTAAAACAGTTTCATTCATTTATATCAGAATGTACTAAAACGTCATATAGGATTAATTATATATACAGCGACGATGTGTAATTTCTTCCCGTGTAACCTTAATATTTTGTGATATATCTGTTTCAAACAGGAATCACGACATTCTAAACCGCCCTCCGTACAACAATGCTGCGCCCACAAATTATGTTTAATTTTTTTTTTATATTTTTCTCCTTTGTAACTGCTAATTTAAATATTTTAAAATAAATAAATAATAAATTTTGTGGCCCTGAAATGGGCCTTTCTCGCTATGAGCTATGATGAAAATTGTTAGCCCTAAAGGACTTTTTATTATTGTTCTCGCTGCGACGAGAATTGATGGTCCTAAAAATGGTTGTTTATCTCTATCTGGTTTTATCAATGCAACCATAGTTAGTTATCCAAAAAAAGTTTTTTATTCTTTTTATATTTTGTGTACATCTTAACCAGCGTAGACCACGTTTAATGCAGCGATGTGTGCCGCCGGAAATGGCCCACGCGCTGATTGGCTGATACACGCTGGGCAAAACGTTGATTTTCGATAAACTCACTGGATCCGAAGTGCAAAGGTAGTCTTTTTCGTATTTTTCTACACTTCCTTCGCTTCGGTCCAATATCCAAAACTACTAGAGTTTTATTTTCACCTTTCACTGCATCCTACTCCTGGCGTCACAACCAGCAATTGAAAATTGGCGAATCACAATCTTTGTCCTGGTACGTGACGATATCAAACATAACAATTTCTTTGTTTGTCTGTCCGTAACTTCCTGTAACTTCCGTTATTTCATTCCAATTCACGGCTAAAAACACGAAATTACACGGCCAGAAGTAGGGCGCAAACCTCGGCTGCGCAACTGCCAGCGTGGAACGCCATCAATGTTGCCGCCACCGCATAACCGCGTCAAAAATATACTACATACATATTAGGATTTAGCAAAGACGCGAACCATGTTCCGTTTTCACGGGTATGCGGCTAGTTTAAGATTATCATAATATTCTATATTTAAAAGTATACATGGTTACAATTCGTTTGAAGAATTTGAAGTACTAATGGTTAGTAACGGAAAGCAATCGGCTATTGCCAACTACTTATTTCTGTTTTTAGTTGCCCCAAGCACGGTCAGTGCTTTCGGAACTGATAAAACAGAAAAAGAACGGAATATATTGTGTGCATTACTCCTTGTGACCGATGGTGGCAATCATTTTTCTATTCTTGTGTATTTGTGTGTGCACGTAAGCATCGTAGCATCTTTATATTAGTTATTGGCTGTGCGTCTCGCAAACATAGTTTTGTTCATCAAAATATTTGGTAAGAATGAAAAAAAATATTTTGTTTAAATCGATCAATTACTTTAAAAATACGTATACATATTTCAGATCACAATAGATACGAGAAGATTATAAAAATATGATGTGGTAGAATCCTGAAACAAATGCTTATTTTGACAAATTCTTTTTTATTATTTACTGTTCGTACCTGGCGTTGCACGGGTTAAGGATTCAGTTGAAAATAAGTTTATGGGGGAAAACAGAGGTTACATCGTTTTGCAAAGCCTCTAATAAAAACAATGTTTCCATTTAATCAATGCTGGGACGGACGGGATATCCAGGAGCAAAATGTAGTCCAAGTTACCTGCTGGGTCCTAAAGAATAAGTTTGCAAAATTTTGGTCGGATCGGACAAACGGTGTAGATTTGTGCAGAAAATATTTTAGAGGAAGAAGTAAGTAAAGAAAGAGGGGAGAAATGTCGCCTATGTTACCCCCCGGGTCTTAAAGAATAAGTATGCAAAATTGTTCGACTGAGCCATTGTCATATATACTTAAATATTCCGCATCATTATTTGTCCCAATGCCGCACGTTCGGAACGTCCCATCCTCTTCATCAAATTTTTTAAGCGCGTCTTTTCGTAGAGCAAAGCGCTATTGTGCCTAGTTTTGAGATTGTTTCTTAGTATGACGGTTGCAAATTACTCTGGAGAAAGAACTTTTACTCAGCTGAAGAGGATACAAAATGAATTTAGAACAACAATGCCTCGTGATAAACTATGTCCTCTGTCTCATGTGCATAGAAAGTGACAAACTACGCAGTTTATCATTTAATGATGTCATCAAAGGCAAAGGCATGATGGCAAAGGCAAGAAAGAAGATATTTTAGTTTAATGTAATTCCTTAATCCTTATAATATGTTTCAAGAGATTAAATAATAAGCCTTTGTAAATTATGCCATTTAAAAGAACTTTTGCTTCTTTTTACCAGAATTTGCATTTGTAAGTTTGCTATGAATAAAGATGATTATAAGTTAAAGATTTATTATTTCGCTATCTATATACTTATTATTTTGTATTTCAGTTTAACCCTCTAGGTATCCGAAAATCTTATTTGGCACTGAAACAGAACATCTGGACTTATAAAGGGCTTCAAATCTCAAATAGCTTAAGGTCTTATCAAGTCTAAATCCGGCCCTGCACTCTCCTTATGATTTATAAAGTGTCCGAGGGAGAGTTTCTGCTCGTGAAATGTACGATAATAGCCAGGCAGAGATGGTAACATCATATAATATGCAGATTACAGGGTGAAAGAAGAAGACAGAGCGATTAGACAAATGGCTATAATTAGAGGAGAAATTTTGGTCAAACTTCAAAGCGAACTTGTCGGATAGTATTACACAACCGCGCTTAAGCCTTACTCTGTGTTCACGGAAGTATCTACACTCGATACACAATCAAAAACTGATAAAGGTCGTTGATTTGGCACATTGATCGTCTAGTGAATGAAGGACCCCGTTGTATTCGTAATAACTTCAAATTCTTTTATAGAAGCAGTTTTGGAAACGATTGCAAAATAATACGTAATATCTAACAATCCTAAACGTCTATACATTAATATTACGATAAAATGGATATCGCCGAATAGAATTCGTATATTAGAAATAAAACGTCTCCGTTTGAAGACAATCCAGTAGTTCTTGAACGACGCAAGGAAAAACACATACGAGTACATATTAAATAACACTGAAATCAATAATTATAAATACTTTATATTAGCATATTCTTACCTCGAATGTTTCGTCTTAGATTTGCATAAACCTGTTCATATTAATTCCGTGGTAAAATAATACATATATTTGTTACCTACGAAACACAACATTTTTGAAACGAAACTTCTATATGAATAAATAGAGAAGGATAGTCTGTTCGTAGGAATTCTATAGAAGCCCATGAGTTTATGAAATAATGGTTTCTTTGAATGCTCAATTTTGTTTTAAACCCCCAGCATTTTTCATTATTGCTAAGGGGGGTCAAGGCTAAGCGCCCGCCTAGTCCCAGTGATCAACTTCCTAAGTCACTAAATGATCCCCCTTGCTCCTCCGGAACTGACTGCATCTTTTCTTTACGAGATGTGATCTTGTGACTCCTTTCTTTTAGGCTTATAATTGAGATGGGCGTACTCTTTTTCTGTTTCTGATGATGAGAATTGTCTTAAGGCGCCTTTCTTTTAGGCCGGTGTTTGAAGAATCATGTACTTTTTTGATACGAATTGATGATGACATTAGCCTCCTTTGCGGGCATAGTCAGCGATGTTTCAAATTATTGTGCAATCTCGTTATGCCTTTTCAAAACGGCGTCCCACGGTTCTGCGTCTTGCAATATTTACTTTGGTCAAATGTTAGAGCGTTAGTAACATATTTATAATATCCCAGCTATTCCATATGAGTGAGTGATTTTTATACTGTATCTGGCCCTGTCTTTCTTACAGAGGATGAAATAGAAATTAACGTTTTCTATCAAGATTTTACAGCATTCAAGCATGGAAATCCTTCCAAAGGCAAAGGGAACCTTTTGTGGGCTATGTGGCTCTACGCCTGGTGAGGAAAGAGGTCGGTTTATTGACGACCTCGAGCAACAAGGAGGGCCCCGCCTTTAAGGGACCCTGCAGGAGTTTGTGCGGGTTCCAAGCCCAAGTGGCAGGAAGCATCTACACCCCATCCAGCTAGGCCATCATAAATCAGATATCCCCAATCTTTAGTTAAATCTCCCCAATCTGTCCTTAACTCGTCGTTCTGAAGCAAATTATTAAGCCGGATGTACTCGAATCATAAAGAGTTAGCTGAAGACCGGGCATAGTGATTGCGCAATACTTATGCAATACAATTATTATGATGTTGCTAAGCATTTCTTATAGAACTCTGTGTATTCAATTGTTAGTAAAATAGTAAGAAAATCCCCATGCATTAAAATATATTTGTTCGGAAGACATTCCCATACAAGTTGTACCAATATCATAAAAGCAAATGCAATATTATTTACACATAATTACTCCGATCGCAATTCTTCCAAAATAAATACATTTCGATAGTGAAAATAGTTAACCGTAATAGATAATATTAATGTGTTCCTTAGCTGTTACACAGTGGTGGTATGATCTTCTCTGGTACTGATGAATGGTAGATTCCTCCATACGTCCGGATAGCAACTCCATCCGCAAATGATGTTCTGGAACTGAGGATTCTGTAGTCTCTCGGGCAGCGCCTTCACCCGCAAGTGCTGGTCTCGAACTGAAGGGGCTCAGTATAGAGCATCCGCTCTTTTTATGCTCGAGATTGCGACATACCTCCGAAATCCACGCTAGTGCAGTGCGTCATCCCACGCAGAATGATTTCACCGCCAGCGCCTGCCATTGGTCCGATTCAGTCAACTAGATGGACGCGATTGGCTCAATCCGTCGCACAGGCAACGTCTGTGATTCGTCCATTCCGTTAAAATAAAAGTAAAGCACCCGCTACACGCGAGACTTACTGTTCCGTTTCAGAAATAATAAAGGATCGTTTGCACCTACTTACAAGGTCGAGTCTATTAGGATTGTCATAAACAATATTAATTTAACACAGAAATATATCTACGGTATAATAAAGATCTAAGAAATATTATTTGTATAGCTGAATTGGATAACTTATATAGCGCCGTTTTCGCGAATACTCACCTCAAGGGCGCTACTCGATATTTTGTCAGCCTCTTGCAATACGTAGAATCCTGAGAAGAAATATGTCATGTTTTTACCTTTAAACGATTCAAAAATAGAAGAAATATATTTTTGATGTGCTTACTTGGTTTTTTTTAATATAATTAAAGATTTTCTGTATTTATTAAATTTGTCTCTATCTCGATCATCACAAACTTTAGATAATTACAGTACAAAACGCAATCAGCGCGCGGCTCATGCTGCGCGGTCACTTAAGAGTATTTATTAATTTTTATTATTTCCCGTAATTTTTCATGGGTGTGCGGCTAGTTTTACTATTAAACTAGCTGTAACCCGTCAAAAATGACGGTACTTTTACATGCCGGTTCCGAAAGAAAATTTACTCATTGACAGCAGACACCCATGAAATAATAACGACTTTTATCAAAATATTTGAACACCTTTTTACCCGGCAGTTAATGGCACCTACTATTTTAAACCCTGGCAATTGTATCTGCGTACAACATAATTAAATAATGAAATAAACCAGACATCAAAATAAAATTAAAATAAAAATTTCCGTCACTGGGAATCGAACGGGAGTCCCCCGGGTGGGAGCCGGATACTCCGCCTCTACACCAAACAGAAGACGCCAGCGGTCACGGAGAAAATGTTTATAAGCACTTAGTGTACAAATGGTTCGCTAATACTTCTAAATATATGTAGACTTATTTTTAAGGATCCCGCACATGCGATGGTGGCAACTTCCGTAGGTCTTCGCGTTCAAGTTAGCTCACCTGGGATTCAAGCCCCATCTCCGGCTGGTTAATTAGTTTTTTTAACCGTGAATTCAAACAAAATTACGGACGTTACACAAAGTTACAGGCACAGTTACATGACGGATGGATGGACGGACGGACGGGCAGACGGACGGACAGACCGATGGGTTCACTGACAACAAAGTTATTACAATTGGGATTATTTTGAACGTTCTTCGTTAAGAAATATTTTTTAATAATATGTTTTTATTTGACAATTTAATCCTTCAGAAATAGAATCGGAGTAACATAAACTACGTATATCTAATTGTTTGCGCACGAGTTTAAACGTGTGCATTATGCATCTCAAAAAAACACGCTTTGTTTACCAAGCACGGCCTAAGGAGCTACCTCTTATATAGTACAAACTGTTCGTACCCGGCGTAGCACAGGTCAAGGATTAAGTTGAAAATAAGTTTGTGACGGGAAACAAAGGTTCAATTGTTTTGCAAAGTCTCTGAAAAAATATAAAACATGTTTCCATTTAATAGATTACGGCTGGGATGGGATTTCCAGGGGGGGAATATGGCCTATGTTTACCACCATTTCCTTAAGATTAGATATACAAAATTCGGTAGAACAGTACAGATTTGCATTGAAAATATATGTGGGGGAGAAGATGGGGTAAATGAGGAGAGTGGAAATGTCGTCTATGTTACCCCACGGGTCTTGAAGAATAAGTATACAATATTTGGATTACATCGGTTGAACAGTACAGATTTGCAAGGAAAATAAATCAGTGGAGGGGAAGGGTTAAAGAAGGATGGAGGAAAGTCACCTTAGTCTCCCATGTTATTTATCTGTTATAAAAAGTGTTTTTTTATATAAAAAACTGTTGAAATGAAGTATTTTTATATTATTTGATATATTTAGAACAAAAATATTGAAATACAATATCTTTAGTGTTATTGCTTCCATGGTTTTATTCGATAAACATGTTCGTACATTTCTGACAGTAAATTTAGTTACTTATTTTCATAATTAATGAATAAGTAATTATTGAAATATAAGTCATTATTGAATTCTTTATATTGAAAAATTAGAAACTGCAACTTCTTAGTGATTATTGTTGATTTTTACATGAATATATCCATCACAAAAGAGTGTCTAACAAACAGCAATCGTGCGCGAAATTGCGCGACAGACAGGGTACATTCCGTGTTACGTACTGCCGGCATCCGACCGGTCAATTCAATATAAAGTCTCAGAGTTTGTCCCGAGTTGAAAATCACCTCAAAATATCCTCCGAGGGCGTGGACTATATAGGATACATTTTGAATATTAACTTTTTTTAGTCGATCATCATTTTAACCATGTTTTTTAAACTGCCCCGCATTACCCGTGACCCGGGGTGGGAGTAGCGGGAGGTGAAGGGGGAGAGATTGCATAATTTGAAATTCCAAAGGCACGCGCATGTGCGAGTGTGTGTCCGTGTGTGGTCATTTGCATATTAACAGAGTTATGGAAATGTAATTAGAGCGGGCATGATGAAAATTATAATATTATACTTTGACAACGGCCGGCCGTCACTTTGCCGTCAGTCCGCGCAAGTTTTATTTCACATTATCCACTTCGGTGCAGCGGAGGGCGATGATTTGTGCTTTTTTAGAAGGGCTCTAACTGGCTCACTCTTTGTTCGGCCATAATAGAAATAAACTTAGAACACCTATCTTAATACAGTGTTTCTGATACTAACTATAACTCAGAACACAGATAACTCAGATCCGAGATGTGATTTCCAACATCACACAATGAAACAATATTTGCTATATTCTTATTTATAGGCATATTTATGTATAAAGGGACGAACTGGCAAGAACAATATATTTAAAAGACGCGAGTGCAATTGTATGTGAACAGGCGCTAGGCGGACTTCCATGTTGACTAAGCACAATAAAATGCTGCGTGTCTCGTTAGCACCCGTTTATAGCTCCCAGTATAACGCAGACCATAAAAAATATTTGTTGTAATTAGTAGGCTGCACAGCATGTTGCCATTCATCGAACGCGTTGTTTATATATGTAAATTGAAAGTTTGATTCCTTTGTTGAGTATTCTTGTATTTATTTTTTACTCAAAATTTATTTTCTTTCACACCATTCACATCATAAATAATTTACCGCTTTTGTTATCTTCCTGTAACTGTAGTTAGCTGGTAATTTTACATTACCTTTTATCGATTTTTCAACTCTTATCTATTCAGCCTGCATATAAGGATTATATATGTGTATGCACTGTGCTTATGCCAGCATTTACCATGCGATAATACATCGTTTTATTTTGATTCCACCGGCAATATGAATGTGATATTGTGGCAATATGAATGTTTTTACACAATATATTCATCACCAAAGCACGGTAGCCTTAGGTGTGGGCGCTATTGTTACCGCTGTGGGTAGCGCCATCAATCACTGGAGCATGTTTTCCCAACACTTCTTCTACCAATGAATTTTGCCAGAAACGCTTCGCTGGCTATTTAAATCTGTACCTTGAAGATGACCAGCTCATCAGTGTAATGCGATCATCTACAAATTGACACATGTCCTGCACGGCGATTAGGTGTGCAAGTAACGAACGAGCAAACACAATAAATTTGGTAACAATTATTTTATTTATATGTATAGTATATTATTATACTTATATAAAAATTATTATATTATCTACATGATAATATAAAAAATTTTATGATCTTCTAAGTAGGGTCGGGGGTCCAAAGACGCATGGTATTTACAGGAACGTTGATGTTTACAGTACAATAAAGCAAGTTTGAAAAAACTTATGATTTCATTGTTTGGCTCTGCGAAAATTACATTATGGCCCAGCTGGTACAAGGTAGATGAAAGTTGTATACGATTGGAATTTGTTCTATAAACATTTTTTTATTTCTATATATATATATATACATAAAAAAATTATTTCATATATACATTTTCTTATTCGAATATGTAATGAACAAGCGATGTAAAATAAAACTGTAAAAAAAATTACGTGTTAGTTATAAGATCCCGCAAATAAATAATCTATAAATACTTGAAATTAGGAAAAATGTTAATATTAATTCAAATATAACAAATACACAGACAAAATTTTTGCGTAACCCACTATTTTTTTAATTGAATCGAATATTTTTCCGCTTAAGACTCCATCCTCTCCAGATGACATTCCATAATAATTAACACCTCAGACCCCTCTCCCCTCACTTCACTGTAACACATTCGGTTTAACTTCTTCAATTTTAGTACACAAACAATCCTGAAGAAGAGAACATTGTTCTCGAAACATGTAAATTAGGTAATCTAGTGAAAAAAAAGTGATTTGTATTTTATTTTAATAATAAAGTCACCACAAAGTTCAAACCTTCATACAGAAGAAAAAATATTCTTCGAACAATATTATAATTCTTTCTGGAACCTCTAGAGTTACCGACACATTCGTTTGAAACTTAAATAAATCTTTCTGAAAGCTTCTGAAAATTTATCATTCTAGAACTTTCTAGAGCATTCTCGAATCTTCTAGAACTCTCTGGAACCTCCTAGACTCACCGACATACTCCGCCACTCAGTTTGGAACCTTAGAAATCTTTCTGAAAGCTTCTAGAAATTTCTCCTTTCAGAACTTTCAAGAGCATTCTCGAACCTCACCGACACACTCCGCCAGTCAGTTTGGAAAATTTAAAAATTTTCTCTATCCAGAACATTCTAGAGCATTCTGAAACCTTCTTTAAATCTTCTAGAACCTCCTAGATTCAGCGACACAATCCACCACTCAGTTTGGAACCTTATAGAAATTTCAAAATTTTTCTCCATCCAGAACTTTCCAGAACATTCTGAAACCTTCTCTAAATCTTCCGGAACCATATAAACTCACTGATAAACTCCACTCAGTTTGGAACCTAATAGAACTTTCAGGAATCTTCTAGAACGATCTCCTTCCAGAACAGTTTAGAATGTAGTAGGACGTTCTGAAACCTTCTGGAGTCACCGACACACTCCGCCACTTATTTTGGAACCTTATAGAACTTTCGGAATCTCATAGAACGTTCTCCTTCCAGAACGTTCTGGAGATTTACCTGGAACCTTGTAGAGTCACTGACTTATTCTGCCATTCCGCCACTCAGTTTGGAACCTTGTAGAATTTTCGGGAATATTGTATGACGTTCTCCTTCCAGAACTTTCTAGAGCTTTATCGAACGTTCTGGAACCTTCTAGACACACCGACACACTCCACCACTCAGTTTGGAACCTTACAGAACTTTCGGGAATTATCTAGAACAGGTTTTTCCGGAACCTTCTAGACTCACCGACACAGTTGGTGTGCCCATTTTGAAACAATTTGAAACATTTGCGGCCTTTCCATAATAATACAATGTGCTAGAAAGCACATTTTCATCACCCACTCCCACCCACGCTCAGCCACCCACACCAATCTCGCATACTTTCGATGTGACACTAAGGGTTATCTACCACCATAACCTCCGGTGGGTTGCATCGAAAACATTTCACGGGGAGTGGAAGGGGTAAAATAATAGGGGAAAAATGTCACCCGCCGAGTCCCAAAGTACAAGATTCCAAATTTTGAGATTGATCGGTCAAACGGTACAGATTTGCATCCAAAATGTATCAGGGGGAGAGGAAGGGGTAAAAGAATAGGGGGAAATGTTGCCTATGTTACCCGCCGGGTCCAAAAGCCATGTATTCACTAGGGGGCAAATTATCTCTCAACATCAAGTCTACGTGACGTTGCAACGTTGCGCACTGTTCTGTGACGTCGCGCACAACATAGCGGGGCATTTCTACGTGCCGCGGAAACGTTTCCATGCGCACGGTACTCGAGTGAGCTCACGGGGACATAGGGCTGCTCGTCAGTATCACGTGGTATGTTTACAAGTGAATGCGCATGCGCTGTATCTGTCAACTGACATTAATATGGGGAAACGAAATTATTGTTCTCCAACTCATCGCCGTACAATTTTGTGGGACACTTCAAGTGAGTGAGTCCCGGTGTGTACACGTCAAATGACCGCGTCATTGTCCCCGAAACATGAGCGTAGATGTTGATGCGACATGCCGCGTGGAATATTTCGCAATTTGTCCCTAAGTGAATACATGGCTTAATGCATAAGTACGCAAAATTTGAATAGAATCGGACAAACGATGTAGATTTGTATAGAGAACAGACAGAGACAGACATTGAGTTTTATAGGTATAGATTGACAATAGAAATCTGGCATCAACAATATTCTAAAACTGCCAAAAGAAAAATGAAAATAGATAAAATTCATTCGAAATGTGATCCCTCAGATGTACACGTGGAAAATCTATTAGGAATGAATACAAGGCAGATTGTCTTATATTGAACAGGATCAAGAAATTTTGTGTCGTTCGGCCAGGTAAAATTGGTGAATTGTAATTTTGGACATTCAGGGAAGAGGCTTGTGTCGATATTGCATAATGGACCGTACAAAGATGAATAGATAGAGAGATTTGACTCAATGTCTGTTATAGTTTACAGCAGAGAAGAAGACACAACTGACTGAGCTTCACTGACAAATCTCTGAGTCAATCAAAGTTTCGCCTGTGTAAGCGCACCATAAAAAAGACATTTGACATGAGTGTTGTGGGCAGCAGAAATAGAGAATGGCCACGACAGACATGGAATGATGTATAAAACAGGTATCAGAATATGACACTGTTAAACCGAAAGTGGTTGAAACAAGAATAGTACACTAGAATATATAAGCATACCCTCATGGGTGGTGCTGCTTGAATATTTTTTTCCAAATAAGAATATGACTTTTCGTTCGAGTATCTAACTTATCGAGTATATAACTTTTTTTATTTCGGCTTTAAACAGATCCGCGTCGTATTTTAATTTTATAGATTATAAAAATATGGCGAAGCCTACATAAAAACATGCTCTTACTTGGTATCATCAGAAAGTTATGAAGCCAATCGAATACGACAAATATAAATTTATTATTTGATTGGTAAGAATGTGTTTTAATAAATATTCCAATTAATATATCATTGAAGTTAAAAACGCTCAATTGGTTTTTAACAAAGCTTTCTACAGCCGCTATTTCAGAAATATCTCGCAATTTTTTCGTCTTCGTGTGCTCTCACTGAGGTTCTACAAATACATCTCTGAGAATGCACTAAAAAATTAATATATATGAACTTCTTAAAACTTTCCTGAGAATCATTGTACCTTACTGAAAAGATATACAACTGTCTAATAGAGTAATAAATCATATTTTCAGCCAGTTAGCCGATTACTTTACGCTAGTCTGATTTATTTACGAAAAACAATGACACCGTTTGAACATGAAATAAAATTCAGACAATGTTTCTAAAGTCCAAACAAAAAGAATATACAATACGTGGGGTGTACAAGCAAAAGCAGTCATGCCCAAAAAAAACTAGGAGGATTACTAATTTTAATGTAATGAATATGAGATTTTATAGGAAACGTAGCCTAAAAATTTATAGGAAACATAAATTTGGAAGGGACAGATACACAAAATATATAATTCAGTACATTTTAAACAAGCAATCCTCGGTGACTGCATTCAAAACATTTTTTTTTGTATATTGCTACCTTTCCTTTTAACCTCACATATGATGTGGAACGGAATAAAACAATTAGAACAAAAAACATATTATATGCATTAGCGGTATGATACATGTATCAAATAAGCATATTTTTTTATATAAAAAATCTATCGTGTGTGGCTAAACCAAAGAAAATTTTACTGAAGCTATTATGTAAGAATTTCATAAAAAATGTATATTAGTGGTATACTGGTTTTTTTGCTTGCTAATGTGCCAATGAAGTGAAATTTATATTCTGAATTTTCTTATTTTTAATTTTAAAGCCAGAGTTTATATTACAATATATATATTACATTAGTGGAATATTCAGCATTAAATTTAAAACTGCTTTCTTTGCGTACAGTGATAAATAAAATTGAAATTCTGTACAGATCCGTCTTCTTTTTATGGCCACAACTCTCACGAAAAATACACGTTCTCAAAAAGTTTATCATTTCCTCTTCTTTCAATTAAATTTTTTTCAGTTTTCATCGCCTTTTTGAGTTTCCTTTGAATCTTATATCGTTTCCTGGTGGCGTAATTTCCATTTTAAGTAATCTACTAAGTACTTTGATTTAGGCCGAAGACTTTGAAATCATATTATGAATACCGAAATCACTTTTTCCGCACTTTATTTTTTTTTAAATAGAGATGCGAACACGGAATACGTGGTCGCATCCATGTTTTTACTATTCTCAAACTAAGCTAAAAGCTTGTGTTCGCAAATGGGACTAGCTTGCTGATGAATGGGGCTCGAACCACCGCCCACCAGATCACTGGACGAGCATCATATCCAGTCCATCAACAAGCTACTTATTTGTTACTTAATAAAGTTGGTACATAATTTCGTAATATTTTTACATGTGTATTTTTATAATATTATACAATAGAAAAGATGAAAATCTGATCAATTTACGTTAATATATAAAATAGGTGAATGCGTACACGCGGTTTCATCACCTTAACAAAAGAATATTCTTCTCGCGCCTTATCTGTTTGCTTGCTCACACCATTGCCTCGGGATTTTCAGCCAGGATAATGTTCTCCTTCTTCCAAGACTTCGGCAACATTCCCAGCATTAAGCCATGTATTCACTAGGGGACAAATCGCGAAACATTCCGCTCTACATGTCGCATCAACATCTACGCTCATGTTTCGGGGACAATGACGCGGTCAATTGACGTGCACACACCGGGACTCGCATATCTTGTCGCGGAAATGTCATCCGATGAGGTTATGGATGACAGCTGCGGTATCACATTTGGCGAAAACGGGGTTCCGCGCAATTCGAAATGTTTTTTTGGGTCGCAATTTCAAATTAACGAGGTTTTACTGTAGTAAATTGAATATTATTAAAAACAAGGTCCTTTTTGCAAATAATTATTGTTTTCCAGACGTCACGGAAATATATCGCCCTATGAGGTTATGATGATAGCCGCGTATCTGTTTATGTTAATGAGTTTATCGAAAAGTAAGAAGAGAAAAAAGAGGAGAATGCGAAATTATTAACAGCAAAGAGAAAGAAGGACGGACATTCTATGCGATCTTCGATCGATACAGCTCGATGAGTTCGAGAACGATTTCGATTCCCCGCATTGTCATCTTGACAGATACAGCGCATGCGTATTCACTTGTAAACATACCACGTGGTACTGACGCTCCGCAGAATGTTGCAGTGAGTACGCTCGGGTACCGTGCGCATGGCAACGTTGCCACGGCACGTAGGAATACCGCGCTATGTTGTGCGCGAGGTCGCGGAACAGTGCACGACGTTGCAACGTCACGTAGACTCTATGCCGCGCATGCTGTTGAGGGACAATTTGTCCCCTAGTGAATACATGGCATTATGAGACACAAGATCTGATACTTGAAATTTTGAAGATTTCATATTTGCACTGTTTTAAATCTTTTCTTTATTCATCCCAACCATAATAACGTCATTCGCAACGCACGTCCCTACCGATCTATTTTTATCATATTTTCTCAAACATATATTATATGTGGTGTACAGATGCAAAATCGCCACTATCCGTATACGGGGTGTCTCGTAACTAAAAGCAAAAACTTTGGGAGGGTCATCTTCATTCAGTTTTAAATAGAAAATATTCTTTACACTTTGTGTAAAGCTGTGAGCAACGTTTGCGTTTATCTGAGTATATGCTGAGCTGGGTGCAATTATTAATGAATATTTTTTGTATAAACTTTATAAATAAAAATGTGGATGTTCGTTTGTACAAAAGAGATAATCTCTGAAAGTTCTTCACCGATTGCTTTGAAATTTTGGCACAACGTTACATTTGATTACGAGGATGTTTTTGAATACCTAATTTGTTTTCATACACCTACTATTAATTTATATAAATAAAAATGTAAAGTTGCGATTGTCCAAGATCATAAATCTCCTAAAGTTCTTTTTGACACAGCGTTGCATTCGAATTCGCACAAATTATTTTTAAAAAAAGGCGCAGGTACCTACCCTTTCAATAGTAATAAATATTTAGATATACCATTTTTCAAATTCAAATTTTTTATAACTTTCGAACCATTTATAAAACGTTTGAACCGATGAGAAAAAGCGGCCATCGTATCGCGATATCTAGACCTATAAAACTCAATGTCTGTCTGTCTGTCTGTCCGTTCTCTATACAAATCTACACCGTTTGTCCGATTCGACTCAAATTTTGCGTAGTTATGCTTTAGGACATTTTCCCCTTCCCCTCCCCTTGATGTATTTTCAATGAAAATCTGTACAGTTCGACCGATCGGACTCAAAATTGGGAAACATATTCTTTAGGACTCGGCAGGTAACATAAGTGACATTTCCCTCCTCCACTTTTACCCTTTCCCCTCCCCCTGATATATTTACAATGCAAATCAGTACCGTTTGACCGATCTGACTCAAAATTTGGAAACATATTTTTTAGGACCCGGCTGGTAACATGAGAACATTTTCCCCTCCCTTTTATCCTTCCCCTCTCCCTGATATATTTATAATGCAAATCTGTACCATTAAACCGATCGAACTCAAAATTTGGAAATTTATTCTTTAGGACCCGGCGGGTAACATAAGAATATTTTCCCCTCCAATTTTACCCCTTTCCCTCTCCCTGATATATTTACAATTCAAATCTGTACCGTTCGACCGATAGGACTCAAAATTTGGAAACTTATTCTTTAGGACCCGGCGGGTAACACGAGCGACATTTTCTTCCTCCCCTTAACCCCACCCCGTCCCCTGTTATATTTTCTGTACAAATCTACACCATATGACTGAACTGACCCAGATTTTGCACACTTATTTTTCAAGACCCGGCGGGTAATAAACCTCCCTTCTTACCCCCACCCCGCCACACCTGATATATTGTTTGTACAAACTACAACGTTTGCCGATCTGATCCAAATTTTGCATTCTTATTCATCAGGTTACGGCGGAATACATAGGTCACAATTCCTTCCTGGACATCCGGTCCATCCCAGCCTAGATCCTTTTTTATTATTAGAGACTGCAAAACAATGAAACCTTGTGTGTCCCCACAAACTTGTTTAACCAAACACCTTAATCCGAGCAATGCCGGGTATGAACAGCTATCAATATGTAAAAAATTTAATATTCGTTTGTTCAATATCTTAAATCTCAGAAATTTCTTCGCGGATCGACTTTGACACAATGCTGCATTCGAATACGCGCATGTTTTTATATACCTACTACGTTTTTATATACCTACTATTATACAGATGTCACATCTGTGACAGGTAAAAAAATGTTTTTTTTTTTGAAAAGCAGCAAAGTGTAATACCCACAAGCATTGTAAAATTAAACATATTAGAAACGTGTGCTTTCTCATTTTTTCTTTTCCATTTAACAAGACTGAGCCACAGCGACGCGTGGCCGGGTACAGCTAGTAATTTAATAAAACTACCTGTAGGGTTTGAAATTGACTTTTAAAGTGATTATTCTATTTTCTTCCGCTTTTGAAAAATAAATTTCATTCGATTTTGTTTGCTTCGTGCTTTCGTGATGTTAATAAAAGATATCGTCTTCCAGTTTTCATGTAGTATTAAAGGTTATCACAGCACACGTTCTCGACAACGGGCGACGGCCTCCATACAAAATTTCGCAGCATATTGACTTCTGATCGGTTCAAATAAATAGAGGAGTTTTTCAGAATATTTTGAGTTTGTTCAAATCTTTCAGAACAGTGCTGGATTTATGTCACAGAGACATTATTAATCAATTAGTGTATATTATAGATATCTCACATATACACTAATTGATTAATAATGTCTCTGTGACATAAATCCAGCACTGTTCTGAAAGATTTGAACAAACTCAAAATATTCTGAATTGTAAATACTGGTAAAAAGGAATTTAACAAAAATTGGAAATAATATTTCCTGGCGTATCCTAGTGTAATGCAAGTATTCGGATGAATTTCATTACACACAATAAAGTATATTGCTCTCAAAATTCCGTAAAAAAATCAATGTAGATTTTCTCATTAGCGACATCTGTGGGGATTTAGGGGAATGAAAATGGCTTTGTACAGGCCGCATGGAAAAGGCGCTTACAACTCATATATGAAAGCTTTCCACGCAATTTGAACATATATACAACTTCCAAAAAATGAATAAGCATGGTATATTCTATCATGGGTGGAAATGGCGAATGTTACAATTGTGTAAAGTGATCACTTAAGCCAACCATAAAAAGACAGGTCATAAGTCCTGTGTACACCCAAATGACTTCTATACCTACTTTCCCATAATTAATACAGTTTCGTCTCTGTGAGATTTCTATAATATACACTAAGAGGAGTTTTTGCTGCTCACTTTGTGCCTTTGTGGCAAAGTAATGGTTTTAATAGCCTTTTTTTACTAGCCGCTTTTTTAATGACGATTTCGAATGGCAAAGAAATATTTTTACTTACGTTGAGATATGCGTGGTGTATGAAGAACAGTGTATACATCATTAATCAATCGTGAGATAAAAAATTGTCTTTTACGGATAATGCCGCTTTTGCACATATATATTGTTACAAAAAATCGCATCTTGATATTTTTCCAGGTAAA
This sequence comes from Agrypnia vestita, assembly GCA_016648135.1. NCBI lineage: Eukaryota > Metazoa > Arthropoda > Insecta > Trichoptera > Phryganeidae > Agrypnia > Agrypnia vestita. The sequence continues at coordinate 27,550 of JADDOH010005394.1, forward strand.
TTGCGCTAATTTTTTTCATTAAATGTTGAAAAAAACAATGCGCAAAATGTTTTAAGAGTGTGATGACATGAAAAAGATTAGACCATTGCTCTATCTGAGGGCTGACGGACGATACAAAATGTTACAATATCTATCCAGGAATATTGTTCTAATAAGCCATTTGTTTTAAAAATTGAGTTACATAATAAATATTTAAGTGTCGAACCAGATTTGATCCGAGGATTTTAAGGGTTAAAATCTCCCGAGTACATAAAATACGGAACAAAAATTTCTAACACCTTTAAAACAGAAAAAAACTTCTTTTTTTTTTCATGTTGGAGTGATGAGACTAGATATAATGTAATTAAGATTGGTAAATTGATTGTCAATAATTTTATGATGTTGGCCGCTATCATAAGTTAGATTTAGATATTGTCATTTTCTTTCGAAGTGTATTACGGCGACATCTTTGGATCGTAAATGAAGAATTGGCATAAGAAACATATGCGTCAATTTAGCCTGTAGTTTTGCAACTCATTGTGATGATTAAGTGACCAAGGGGAGTATCCCATCCCAGATCCATCGAGGGATCAATCGTGATTACAGTTATCGTCAGGAAGTACCTAAACAGGAAGAAAATCGATAAACAATTTAAAATGAAAAGGATTTAAACCGGGCCAATGCATTATGAATAATATTTTTATTTTTATTATAGCTTTAGTTTTAATGTTCCGATAGGGTTTAATGTAAAGCGGCAGTTATGTTTTTAATCTAATGAATTATAGAAATTTAAAGCCGGCGTCGATGCCAATATATTTAGTTATTATACAAAAACCAACTGGGACTACACACAGTTAATCATTCCCTTAATCTACCGGGTACTAAAATTGAGAATTATGGTACAAACCCAGATTACATAAATTTAGAAAAACAAATTATTATGATGTATAAAAAATGTGTCTTATTGGTCACTAACATCTATCATTCATTATGTCGCGCAATATTATATAGAATTTTCCGATGTATTTTGACAATCAATGCGTATCGGAATATGTACATATTTATTTTTTCTATATAAAATGCCGCGCATTAAAATTGCATGATCTTATTAATATTCTACTACAGTAATATCGAGCACGTTAATCCGATATCACGAATGTAGACAATCCCCAATAATAAAAATATCGAATGTGCATACTTGAATCCAATATTTGTATAACAGCTAATCTCATCTTTACAAATAAAAATATATATGTTCGTTTGTACAAAATCGCTAACCTCTGAAAGTTCTTCACCGATTGCTATGAAATTTTGACACAACGTTGCATTCCAATACAAAGGTTGTATTTGTATACCTACTTTATTTTTATATACCAACTATTTATTTATATAAATAAAAATGAAAATGTTCGATTGTCCAAAATCTTACATCTTCTAAAGTTCTTTAACTATTTATTGCTTTGAAATTTTGACACAACACAATGTTCCATTCGATTTCGCACAAATTATTTGAAAAATAAAGCGCCGGTACCTACCTTTATATGAGGCAAAATATTTATGACGATACCAAAAAAAAAGTTTTTTTGTAAAACAGCGTCATCTGGTGGACGTAAAAACAACACACACTATCTATACCTATAAAACTCAATGTCTGTCTGTATGTCTGATCTTTATACAAATCTGCATCGTTTGTACGATTCAACTCAAATCTTGCATACTAATGCTTTAGCATCCGGCGTGTAACATAGGTGACACTTCTCCCCTCCCCTTTTACCCCTTTCCCTCCCCCTGATATATTGTCAATGCAAATCTGTGCCGTTCGACCGATTGGACTCAAAATTTTAAAAACTTATTCTTTAGGATTCGGCAGGTAACAAAAACGACACCTTTTACCCCTTACCCTTACGACCGATCGGACACAAATTTTGTAAACTTATGTTTTAGGATCCGGCGGGTAACTTAGGCAACATTTCCCCTCCCCCTTTACCCCTTCCCCACCCCTGATATATTTCCAATTCAAATCTGTACCGTTCAATCGATCGGACTTAAAATTTGAAAATTTATTCTTAAGGACCCGGCGGATAACATAGACGATATTTTCTCCTCCACTTTTACCCCTTCCCCTCGCCGTGATATATTTTCAATGCAAATCTGTACCGTTCGACCGATCAGACTGAAAATTTGGAAACTTATTCTTCAGGACTAGATGGGTAATATAGGCGACATTTATCCTTCCCTCTCCATCCCAGCGCTTACCCAAATATATTTTCTGAACTAATCTACATCGTTTGATCGATTCGACTCAAATTTTGCACACGTAGGCTTAGGGACCCGGTGTCTAACAAAGATGACATTTCCCCCCTCACCGTTTACCCCGTGAACGGTACAGATTTGCATGGAAAATGTATCAGGGGGAGAGGGCGGGGTAGAAAGGGAGAAAAAAATGTCACTTTTGTTATCAGCCGAAGCTGCAATAATAGGTATGCAAATTTTGTGTACGATCGGTCAAACGGTACAGATTTGTATCAAAAATACATCAGGTTAGGAGAAGGGTTAAAAGAATAGAGGGGAAATGCTGCACATACCCGCCTTTCCAAATTTTGAGTCCGATCGGTCAATCGGTACATTTGCATCGAAAATATGTCAGGGGGAGGGGAGGGGGTAAAATAATTGGGGGTTGGGAATGTTTCTTTTGTTACCCGCCGGGTACTAAAGAATAAGTTTGCAAAATTTTGGTCAGATCGGACAAACTCCGTTGATTTGTATAGAGAACTGACAAACAGACAGACATTGAGTTTTATAGGTATAGATTATTTGATATTTGAGTTGCTTTAAGGCGAGATACACGTAAATTTTTATATTCTTACGTCAATTTTATTTTTTCTGCAAAATGTTAACACTGAGATTTATCTCACCTAAATCTCTGAGATGCTCTATCTCACTGTACTGGGCGGGGGGACGAGCCCGTGACGTGTTCAAGTCTCGCGCGCCGAGCCCGACTCACGATCCACAGTGGCGGCTGTTTGTTTGTTTCGCTCGATTTATAATTTTATACGGAAATATTACGTTTCGCTTCGAATCGGGAAAAGGAACCGAAAAAATCGCGCACGCATGCCCGAGATCATGTCACGTATATGTCCCAACTTCCAGAAATAATCTACTGAGATAAAAAAAATGTTTTGTATATCATAAACAATATATATTTGATACTGATCTCTTGTAACATAAACCTTAATTAAGTATGTTAAGACAATTGTACTAGTAATAAATTACTATTTATTTTTATTATTTACTAATAAATTAACCGGGAAAAAGCGGTGTCTATGAAATAATTTGAGAAAAAGTGCATAAGCCCAGGTATGTTGTTACGTTGAGAGAGAATAATGGTTTGCCTCCAATAATGTCAAACCATCAATCTTATTTTTATTAATATTGGCAACTACACTTAAGTTAGGAATAAAAAAAATGAGATAAAGACCGTGGCGTAGAAATACCGAATGTTTTATCACAAATATATCGAGTAACGCGACTGTAAATTTTAATTAAAAGCGAAAAAGGAACCGACGGCATCGTCTAGACCCGGACGGGGGTGACGTCCCGGGCCAGAACGCGGCGGCGCGAGCTGGCGGCGCGAGCTGGCGGCGCGAGCTGGCGGCGCGAGCTGGCGGCGCGAGCTGGCGGCGCGAGCTGGCGGCGCGAGCTGGCGGCGCGAACTGGCGGCGCGAGCTGGCGGCGCGCTGCGATGTCGCGCTGCTAGTTTGTCTCGTATTGACAGCTGCCGCTGTGTTCATCTCACCTTAGCCAAAAGGCAAAAATTTTAAATACGCGAATAAAATAGTATCGAAGTTGTCTCGAAAAAATAACTGAACTACCATGAAACCTGAAAAACTGTTACTAAAGTTTAATCAGAAATATTTATCTGTATTTTAAAATTAATTTTTATATATCGTGGGTATAACAATTCCTATTATAAAATGAATCAACTTCTTCCTGCTGTTTTTGACTACGTAATTGTGTAGTTAATAATAGTGAATAGTGAAATAGTTCGCGATAATTTATTGTAATACTTGTGAAAATATTTATGTTTCAATTCTTCAACGTTAATCAAAACATGATTATAAGATATACGTACGTACACATGCATCTACTGTACTACTACCCAGGTCTAGAGAAGTTAAGGAAGTGACGTTTTCTTCGTGTAAAATTAAGAAAATATTTAAAGATATAAAAGCGCTGGAGGTGTTCTCTCGGAGTTTGATCCTGAGTTATCTCACCCGGGTAGTTTCGAAACTTATTTTCGAATGAAAAAGCCATTTCTAGCCGTGACTTAGAATTCATTCTTCCCAACTTAAGGTGTAAAAAACGGTAAATGAGTATCATAAAAAAAGTCTTGATAAACAGCACAGAGAAAATACAAATACATTTATTCTGATATCATTCCAAGTAAGAATGAAAATAATGTTCCCTTATGAAATAAGGGTGTATTTTAACATAGACTGCTTATTCAACGGGTGTCCCAGTAAAATTTGTCACGAAAACTTTGTATAATTCATGTTTATCTTGTGATTTATTTTCGTTACCGTTACCGATACCAGGATCGATCCTGGTACCAGGCGCATTTCAAAATATTTTGAAATCGAGAACGGTTCGCAGTACCTCTCGCACATCGCAGTCCTATTTATTCCTTTTCGCTATTCTCCTAATATTCTGTAATGTCAAATTATCATATAAGAATATGTGGCGATTGTTGTGAAGAACATGTGACGAGAATTGAAGGCATTGAATTATATTTTAGATATATTTTATATTTTGTACATTCTCCCTATTTCACAACATTTTTCGGCGGTGTAATGGGGCGCGAATTCAACTGAATTTATGCATATTTTTTCGTTACATGCCTCATTATAGAATAACGAGGCATGTAACGAATGTGTGAGTTTCCAAAATCTATACATTTTGGTTAAATTTACCGTGGAGCCTGTACTCACGCAAAGGAACGGTGTTTCGATAGCAATTTTACCATAAATATAATGAATTATAAAATATTACATTTTTTCGATGAATGTACGAGTACACCCAATCGTGTCATAAATAAAATAAAAACATGCACAAACAACAATGAATATTGTGTTTCTCTATTACCTGAGTAGGCCTGTGTTTTCATTTACATATATTTGTATATGAGGGACCCTGAACCGAACGACTTTGGAAAAATATAAATCCCGCAGCTCGAAGTGTTTTCTCCAATACAGAAGAAAATAATCATAATTCTATTCCTGAAAAAATACTAAAAACGTAACAATTCAAAAATTTATTTGAGTACTATTTATTTTAAACACAGGCATACACCAAAGTCTACTTTTATACAATTCATTTATTTAAATCTTTGATTGATATTATTTATGTGTTATTGACTACTGCACTGCAGTGCTGGAATAATATGATTTTATATATCACTCGGATTGAAATACGAGCAAGTACCTATCACGTGTACATATGTATATAATAGAAGAGTATCAAAAGGTAGAAAAATTTAATTTAATTTAATTAAAATATTTTCTGATTGTTATTGAAGAAAGAAAAAGATTTTACATGCAGGGGCAGATGTACAATGCAAGGGCCTGCCTCCCTGGACATTTTTGGAGCCACGGAAGTACAGAAATATATTCATTTACCCGTCCGATAACAAGAGACTTACACAAAGTCATGAATACTCGACGATAGCCGAGCGCAATCGGATCTGTCGGTATTTCTCGAACAAAAATAGGACATTTTATTCCTCTTGGGCCTCTCAAAACTGCGAACTGCTCTACTCTACAAATCCGCCATTTATTACATGTCTCAGACACATTTAATTTACTCGTGCATAGAATATGCATAACATAATAAGGTACAGAAAATTTAAATAATTGGTGGATCCGTTGGAAATAAAACAAAAATGTCCCAAATGCGGAACCGAACTCCGATCATCACAAGTCGGCTTATAAACCTACCGACCGACGGATGCGAACGACACGTGAAAATAAACGCTTACAATGTACGGTCTTTGTATCATACCTATACCGTTTTAAGAAATAAAATCCACTTTCGTGAGTTACATTAGGACTTTATGTAACATACGAACTTTGAAAGCGTAAGTTTGGTCGGAAGCGAATTCAAAATTATATTTTAAAAATACGAGATACCTACATACCTATTTCAATTTCTTCTAACGAAAAGAAATTAAATCTTCAAATAAACTCAACTCAGGCATTATTTAAATGAATAATACAAGAATTTCAGTGAAATCATTTTAGTGCGATGGACGCCGTGAACTATTTAAGAAAATATTTGTAATATGAGATACCTACATACCTATTTCAATTTCTTCTAACGAAAAGAAATTAAATCTTCAAATAAACTCAACTCAGGCATTATTTAAATGAATAATACAAGAATTTCAGTGAAATCATTTTAGTGTGATGGACGCCGTGAACTATTTAAGAAAATATTAGTAATATGAGATACCTACATACCTATTTCAATTTCTTCTAACGAAAAGAAATTAAATCTTCAAATAAACTCAACTCAGGCATTATTTAAATGAATAATACAAGAATTTCAGTGAAATCATTTTAGTGCGATGGACGCCGTGAACTATTTAAGAAAATATTTGTAATTTGTTTAGGCTTGTTTGCAAAGTTGTTGCTTTGACGAACTATTGAGAAGATATGATGAATGATGATGATATTTTATTCCACTGCACCCACACAACATATGCAAAAACTCGAAATTAAATGATAAATATGTATGTCCGCGCATAAATACATATTTCATTTTACCTTCATATGTAAGGTACCTAAAAATAAGGTTGTGACTGAAAACACCCCTTTAAATATGAAAATAACTTATATTAACAACAGTATTACAAAGTTCATCGATATTACGAGAGCCCCTGCGCGTACCGTTCAGATCCCGTGGCGAGACGGACAAATTATATTTAAAGCCTCTTCACAACTGTTCAAATTTTAAGGCATTCACGGTTGATCGACATAATTCAATGATTTACCATATTTGAGATCGTTTACCAAAAACGAGTATCGAATCTGTTTCGCCGAGTTTGATGATTCCTCAAATAACTTAATTTAGCAAGAGACGCGCCATGACAAAACATTGATGAGTACAACTCTGTGTGATTTAATGGATTTATTTCACTTTCATGCTTTCAGCCAAAAGTGTTACACAACGGTTGCGCAAATTCAACTTAAACGAGAGGCAGTACCGCTCTTATAAGTTAATTTGCTTTCCTTTGTTGCGCGATTGATTTCTCAAAGGAAAGTTTCACAAAAACTCCGCTATTATTTTTCTTCTGGAAGCGTTTCGTCGAAGCGACTTTCTTTAATTTTTATATTAAAGCAAATATAAAAATGCGTTTGAATAAGAAAATCAACGTGTCCTTTTGAAACGCATTTCAAATCTTTCGAAGTAATTTCCAAAGAATCAAGGGGTTTCAAGATCCTCCCAAATGAATCATTATTATTATATTACGAAACAATGTGATAATATGCCCTCCTCGAGGTCTGACTTTATCACGGCAAATGTAATGCCTGTTTTAAGATAGAATGTATATAAATAAAGGTACTCAAATAAGTAGCTGCCTATTTCGTTTATAGCTATATTCCACACCCAGACAATGTTTTGTTTTTCTCGTGTTTTAAACACCTACAACCCTTTTAATAAATCATGTCGGCTTATGAAAAGTGTCCATAAATAACGCGGTGAAGTGTTTACGAAAACAAACCCTTTAATATGTCACTATTTTTGAAATATTTAATTACCCTACGATTGCCGACCTGTAAACAGAATTAATTAAAATTTAAGGAATGTCAATATCACGATTAATAATTTAATAAATGTTTATTTTTTCTGTGTAATTTAATAAATGTTTTTTGGAAATGCGGTCACTAAGACGCTTGTGTTGAAAATCTTTGGTCGATAGAGTGAGGAATGAACAAATTTGAAGTCAATGTAATGCTGACTGTAGTGTGGTAGATTGAATAAAGAAAGGAGTGCTGAGATGGGTTAGTCATGTGGAACGTATGAACGAGGAAAAGACGGTTAAGAAGATATATGAGGCGAGTGTTGGAGGCAACAGGAATAGAGGGCGTCCGCGAAAAACTTGGCACGATCGGATACTACAAGTATTTGAGGATGGCCCTGTTAAAAGCCTCAACAACCGTAGAACTTGTATGAGAAGATGTATGAATATGGCCGAAGCAAAAGTGGTGTGCCAGGATAGAAGAGGATGACATTCAATCCTCTCTGCTTACCCCTGCGTGATGGTTAGTTAGTTAGTAAGTTATTTATTCTTGTATTTTTTAACTCCATAAACCTTTATGATCCAATAAAGATTATTTTATTAAATTAACTAATTTGAAAATTATAAAATATAAATTAGTTAATATTCCATGACTTTACTAACTTGTGTATAAGAAGACTATTGTGTGAGTCCGCTTAACAGAGGATGTGGAAGACAGGAACTAAGACGCCTGTGGATAGACCCTATTTGAAGGTCAGACTTTCTTTTAGGGCGAGCCTTCAAATTACCTGTAAGATTTTCAACCTTCCTAGTCGTGAAATGGAATTTTAGCCATTAGATATATTTTTTAAATAAAAAATGACACGTTCTATTCAATCACTCTTTATCGTGACGGTTTTCGCTGGAAAATAAAGGTGGGTATTTTTTGGTTGTAAAAAGCTATATTTTAAAATAGACAATGAATAATGATTGAAAACATTTAAAGTAAACGTAAGAAAGAAATGTAAAAAGGGTATTTAGGTATTGAAACAACTAATATTTTGTACGAACCGTATGGATGTGTTGAGATTAGTTTTGCGACATATTTTCAATGCAAATCTGTACCGTTTGACCGATCGGACACAAAATTTGTATTCTTTAGGACCCGGCGGGTAATATATGCGACACTTCCTCCAATTATTTTACCCCTTCCTATACCCCTGATATATTTTCAATGAAAATCTGAGCCGTTCAACCGATCGGACTAAAAATTTGGAAACTTATTCTTTAGGACCTGGTGGTTAACATTGGTAATATTGCCCCACTATTCTTTTACCCTTTCCCCTCCCCCTGATATATTTTCGATGCAAATCTATACCGTTCGAATCGAAACTTTGTTTATCCTCACAAATTTACTTTAAACTTAATCCTTAACCCGTGCAACGCCGGGTATGAACAGCTAGTCTATACCTATAAAACTCAATGTCTGTCTGTCTGTTCTCTATACAAATCCACACCGTTTGTCCGATTCGATTCAAATTTTGCATACTTATGCTTTGGGACCCGGCAGATAACATAAACATAAGCATTTCCTCTCCATTCTCATACCCCTTCCTTTTCCACTGACAAATTTTCTATGCAAATCTTTACCGTTTGACCGATCGGACTCAAAATTTGGAAACTAATTCTTTAGGACTCGACGAGTAACATAGGTGATATTTCCCCCCTATTGTCATACCCCTTCCCCTCCCCCTGACATATTTTCGATGCAAATCTGTACCGTTTGACCGATCGGACTCAAAATTTGGAAAATAATTCTTTAAGACTGGGCGGGTAACATAGGCAACATATCCTCCCTATTCTCATACCTCTTCCCCTCCCCCTGACATATTTTCGATGCAAATCTGTACCGTTTGCCCGATCGGACTCAAAATTTGGAAACTTATTGTTTAGGACTCGGGGGGTAACATAGATAACATTTCCCGCCTATTTTCTTACCCCTTCCTCTCCCCCTGAAATATTTTTGATGCAAATCTGTACCGTATGACCGATCGGACTCAAAATTTGGAAACTTATTGTTTAGGACTCGGGGGGTAACATAGGCAACATTTCCCGCCTATTTTCTTACTCCTTCCCCTCGCCATGACACGATGCAAATCTGTAGCGTTTGACCGATCCGACTCAAAATTTGGAAACTTTTTCTTAAGGACTCGGCGGGAAATATACGTGACATTTCCCCCCATTCTTTTAACCTTTCTCTTCCCTGATATGTTTTCTAGGTAAATCTGTACCTTTCGACCGATCAGACTCAAAAATTGGAAAATTATTCTTTAGGACTCGGCAGGTAACGTAATCGTCATTTCCTCCCTATTATTTCAACCTTTCCCCACCGCTGATATATTTTCGATGCAAATCTGTACCATTTTACCGATCGGACTCAAAATTTGGAAACTTATTGAGGACTCGGCGGGTTTCCCCCCTATTCTTGTAACCCTTCCCCTCCGCTTATATATTTTTGATGCAAATCTATACCATTCGAATCGAACCTTTGTTTACCCTAACAAATTTATTTTCAACTTAATCCTAGTTATGTATAAAAAATTGGAGGAGCATGTACTCATGTACGCGCGGTAGAAGTTATACTTCTTTGGCGTTGTTTGATAATTGATATTGGTTAAAAATATATTCTGATGCGGTAATACGATGTCTAGGGAGATGATAAATATTATTGATAACACTTTAATGTAGTCAAATGATTAATATTTGTTTTTGAAGTGGTGCAAAATGTAACTATTGGTTTGGTGATAGCTAAAATAAGAGATAAACGTCTTCGAATTGGCGTCTGACGACGATTCAAAAACGTTTGATGCCACGAATCAAAAAACGTGTGTGTTTTCAAAAATGTTCAAGTGCCTACCCACTTTCGTGTTTATTTGTATCCGTAGTCAAAAGTTTCAAAATTATACAACTTTGACAGCCGCATTGAATGTCTAATGAATGTGTTTTTTGTTTTGAAAACGAATATCTGACAATTACTTCCTTTTTGCAAAAACATAGACAATAACATCATCCCAATTATAATAATTTCGTTGTCTGTCCGTCCGTCCATCTGTCCCTGTAACTTCGTGTAACGTCCTAATTTCGTTCGATTTCACGACTAAAAAAAGTAACCCATAAAAACCAAGCTTTTATTATACTCTCTTTCTCATTTACTAGTGGGAACTGGTTTGGCGCTTAACCTACGCGTTGGGCTTCGGTCGAGCGACGCTACGAAAGGGAGTAATAAAAAATTTCCAAAAATCTAATATTATACTATTATCAGGTTCCGTGTCTACTAGACGCGTTGAAATATTTTCATACAACTTAGTAAGTTGTATGAAAAAACTATTGAAAATTTGAAAAATCCAAAAATTTAGTATTTTTTTAACTAAAATTTGATAGATCTTTTTGATCGTCGCCACTAGTCTGCTTGCAAAGTTTCAGCTCGATTGGATCACGGGAAAAGTGTTAAAAATCGATCCAAAGTTTTTTGACAAGCAAGCAGACGCCACGAGTTAATATATAAAGAGAGTAAAAAACAAATTAAACGGCCGGAGTTAAAAATTGAACCCCGGGCGAGCGGACTCGAACGCGGAGACCTACGGAAGTTGCCAGCATCGCATGTGCGAGACCCTTAAAAATTACTACATATATGTAGAAGTTAGCAAAGATGTGAAACATTTGTACCAAAAAAATATATACAGCGCACAATACATTTTCTAAAATATATTTTCTTCAGGTAGAGTGCTTGAAAATATTTTCATCGCGACCGATGGCGTGTTCTGCTTGGTGTAGTGATAGGGTGTCCTACTTCCGGGGGACTCGGGTTCGATTTCTAGTACCGGAAATTTTGTTCTCGTTTTTTTATTTTGATGTCTATTTTATTTATAATATTAATTATTTAATTATGTGGTTGCGTTAGTTTTACGCGCGCAAAATCGCCACTATCGCCAGGGCTTAACATAGTAGGCGCCATTAACTGCCGGGGAAAAGGGTGTTCAAATATTTGGATAAAAGTCGTCATTATTATTTCATGGGTGTCGGATATAAATAAGTCAATATTCTTTAGGAACCGGCATGCAAAACTACCGTCATTTTTGACGGATTACACCCCTAAAATCGTAATTCAATAAACAGTTCTAATTTTCAACTCAAAACCAATCATTTTGACCCGTTGATAATTCGCTTTTCGCGATAATTTCGATTTTATAAAATAGTCCATTCATGAACATTCAAATGTTTAATTCAACGACAAGTCAAATCAACTATATTTTAATTTATTAATCAGAAATGAATAAAAGTCTTTGATCTCAAAAAATTTATACTTAGAGGTCGATCCAACAAAAACATGTCAAATGTCGTTACATTTATTTTATTCCAGACCCTTGATAAGATAGTCTGCTTTTGAATTTTACTTTTCTTTAATGATTTAAAAAGGAATTCAGTAAGCTATTTATCGTTCGTCACCATTGCTCGGCTACTCGCAGATTATTACAAAACTAGGTACGCTTTGAAGCTTGGTCAAATATTAAATGAAAGGCTTTTGCCAGTTGCCCCAACTGTGTTATTAAAATGTGACCATCTTTTCTTTGTGTCTTTCATTTACCCTAACCCTTGTCACAGAGGCCGTAAAATATAAGGCTGTATAAGAAAAGTAAAGTTATTTCACCGCAAAAATGTAAAATTTAGTTTTATGTTTAAAAAAATGACAATCATTTGGTCAATTCACATTTAGATCTATCCAAATTAAATTCTAAAATTGATTTTTATTTGGTAAAGTTTTAGATTTAACAGTTTACTGTCACGTAATAATTTATATGGACCTCAATTTTCGAACAAATTTTGCCTCTATGATACACGAGTATTTAAGGTTATGTGTGCTGGTATCTTAGAGTATATACAATCTATACTCTAAGACACCAGCACATCTATACTTAAGATTTTGGACAATCGAACACTTACATTTTTATTTATATAAATAAATATTAAGGTATATAAAAATAAGGTAAGTATACAAAAACATCCTCGTATTCGAATGCAACGTTGTGCCAAAATTTCATAGAAATCGGTGAAGAACTTTCAGAGATTAGCGATTTTATACAAACGAACATTTACATTTTTATTTATATCGATGGTGATATTTTCTCCGCTTTGCTATTCAAAAGAGAAAAAAACAACTCGGAAATCAATATTAAAATTCATAAAAATACCTGTATTCAAAGAAGCTTCAATGATAATTATCCATCATTTGAAGATAAAAATTATATTAAATACGTTGTAATAACAGACAATAATCTTATGTAGAAAAAACATAATTGATCCTACTAACAAAATTAAAAAGCTGCCTAAAAATTTTTGAGACTAAATATCCTATCAATGAAAAATCTCAAAATAATATGTTACGCTTTTGTTAAATCCCAACAAAAGTATGGTATATTGGATGGAGAGGGGCATATAAAACCACTATATCAAAATTAGAAACTACACAAAAAACTGATAACTTAAATAATTCTAAAGAAAAAAATGACTACTTTAGTGCCCAGCTATATAAATAATTCAAGGTAGCAAAAATAATAGATTTATACAAAGAAAAATCAATTATCAAAAATTTTAAAATTAAAAATAGGTACCTTAAATACACGAAGCGATTTTCGATCAACGAGATTTAGATATACACTTAACATAACAAAATTTAATTTTACCACAACCCAAAATCATTTTAATTTTCTTGGTAGGTATTAAATTTCTTATTAACAAATCAGAATAAATTTAAAATTGAAACCAAAAACATATATACAAACACCTGCTAGTCAAATCAACAAATCAGAATAAATATAAAATTGAAACCAAAAAACATATATACAAACACCTGCTAGTCACATTTATGATCAAATCACAAATATGATCATGAAACTGTCAGTTCACAACAAATTGCACCTTACACCTCAATATTATTATCAAATAAAATCAGAATTTAAGGCTACTACTACCTCCTTCTTACTAACATAATATTTCTTTTTATAATCATTGTTATACATTTAAATCTACTATTTTTTAATTTTATATATATTTTTATATATTTTTGTTTAGTTACTTATTATATTTATGTATATTTACTATTATTTGTTCTACTTAGCTTAATGCATATGAATAGTTTATACCTACAATACTCCTTCTCTAAACAAGAGTCTCTGATACACACAGAGATAGTACAATACATTGTTTCCTTATTTCAAATGTTAAATTACATTAATTAATGTAAAAATAACAAATAAATAAAATAAAATAAAAACGTTAGTTGTAATCTACGTATTTTTATGTTTGTAACGTACATAGGTACTCTTTTTTTGTTTTTGTACTAAACTTGTACTAAATTTGTAATATACTAAACACGAGCATTTCTGCTTTCTTAGAGAGGTAGCATTTAAAATATTTATTGTTACCGATTTCAAATAGCACACTGTACGTAATTAACTTAAATATCTAATAAAAGTAAAAAATAAATACCGAAATCTTCTAGAAAAATTCTCTTTTATTTTAGGATAGTGGAGCAAAGCAAAACCTTTAGAAAAAAGTGATATAGCCGCCAAAATGAAACATGACTACACTCGGGCATCCAGCGAACGTCAATAAGGAGCTGCGAGTTGGGAGGGAATAAATCATTCTCCCATCACTGCGTATCAAGATGGGACTAATGAAACAGTTTCTATTGGCCCGTTTCCACGAATGAGATTTTCATCTCGAGCCAATCTCTGAGCAATGATACGCTTCGATAAAATTCTTGGAAATAACTCTCGACTTTCGTAGTTCACCGTGTACATACCAAATTTGTTTGCCTCCTGTACACCGCTTACCTCACTCCTCTCTTCACACTTTTCGTATGTTTCGCTGTCAAATCAGACCCTGTGTACAAGGGTCGGTTCTGCCAATCTCAAGTGGTGATCTTTGAGTTTAACTCAAGATCCAAATCTCATCACGTGTCAGCGTATCTCATTCCATGGACACGATCCATAAAAATGTAATGTAATGTAACTATATATAACCTTTTATTATGAACTTTTTATTATTTATAAAAAGTGTACCTATTGCGTATTACGCATAAAATTGCATTTATTGATTTGCGATATTTTTTTTCTCTGAATACTATTTACAATTCATTCTATCATTAAGACATCTTTTATTTAAAAGTGTATTGTGTAAAATCTTGTTAATCTGGAACTTATTCTTACATTTTTATTTAGTGATTTGCGTTAGTATGAATATTATTCTCAATTTATTCTATCATTTATTATTTATTAATTATTCACTATTTTTTATTAATGTATCGTAAAAAGTGTATCATGTAATTATATCATATTCAAGTATTCACAAAATATTCATACTTTGTACTTTAATTAATGTCACTCTAGGACCATCTGTTATGGTCATTAATTACCTGTTGACGGTCTTATTGTTAAAAAATAAAATCAAAATAACTACAATTGTTTTATATTGCATTAATTGTATCACGGATGCCAAAGTATACTTGTCTTCTGACTATGAGT
The DNA here is from genome assembly GCA_016648135.1 of Agrypnia vestita. Lineage (NCBI taxonomy): Eukaryota > Metazoa > Arthropoda > Insecta > Trichoptera > Phryganeidae > Agrypnia > Agrypnia vestita. The sequence continues at coordinate 42,889 of JADDOH010005394.1, forward strand.
GGTCGGGTAAACAACTCTACTTATTTATAATATTTTAAATTAAATTGTTCCACCACGAACAACCAAATCTGTCAATGAACTCTCCTTATTACTGATTGACCCGAGTATTAATCAAACAAGTTGGTGGGTAAGGTTCTCCAAGACACAGAGTGCTGCCGAATGACGTGTTCAATGCTTTCGTGACGCACCGCAACCTAAAGGTGTCATATTATATTACGCGTGTCCACATTCAGAATTATTATATTCTCGACTGAAATACTAACAGGTATCTAGAACCATGTTTATATTCACATTATATGTGGGGTATAAAAGCAAAGACAGCAATATCCAAAAAAATTAAAAAATGTGTTGAACGCAGTCACCGAGGATTACTAATTTAAAATGTACTGAATTCTGATTTTGTTTATCTGTCCCTTCCAAAATCATGTTTATGTAATCAATATAAATTTATAGGCTGAATTCAGTGCATTATAAATTTTTAATCCTCGATGAGTGCATTTTTATACCCCACATATAGTCATGTACAGTTGGGGCTTTTTTTATTTAAGCTCATTTCAATTATAATGAGTATAATTGCAAGTACATTGATTTTTTTGGATTCCTTAGAGTCTACGATACTCTGAGTACTCTACATGCGGCTAGACCGCCTATTCTACTTCTACAAGTGCATCAGCTCTATAGCTTTGACACTTTTACTAAATAAAAATTATCTATATATCATAAGTTTCATTTATTTACATGAATTCGGATGGGTAAAAAAGTCTAATAAAAAACCCACGCAAGTATATCGAAAGTAATCTTAATTATATAGAAGAAATTCTATTTATCCGAAGCAATAAAACACTTGTTTTTCTGGAATTCAAGGTCAATTCAATCATTCCACTAAAGTCATTATCATCATCACCCATGATTAAATTTCCAATTTCGCGACTGTAGGCCGAGACAATCATTTCGTAGATTTGACTGTTATATAATTATCAAAAATTTAAACAATCAAGTGTCGGTTGGTTAAACCATTGACGGTATTTTGAAGAAGCATTAACGTTCATCATTTTTATAAAAAATTATTTTATTTTATTATTTTTAAATTAATTACAAATTTTGAAATTACGTGATTAATTTTCGCTCATAGCCGGCAGCCCGGGAACTAGATGTATTATGAATACTTAAAATAAAGAGTTAAAATTTTCTATTTTTTTTATTAATATACATATTATAGTAGCTACCTTACTCTGCATGCAATTTGCATCAATTTAGACTTAAGTAAAGTCTTACGCGAGAATTGTACTCGCCGAGGGGTCGTTAAGCTTAGCCGGAACAGCTAGCATAAGGAGAGTTCACACTGCAGGTATGTTTTAATTTTGGTCGCGAGACGCGCGCGCCTAACTGCTGCTTTAGTATGAAAACAAACGGTTAAGATATATAAAACTGAATGCAAACCAACATTTATGTCGTCATGAAAACCGATATTTGTACCACTACGAAAACGACACGAAACCGAAATTTGTACAATACAAGAAACAGACCACCAATATATATAAATGTGAACTGACTTGAATTTCTTGGAACAGAGTGTGTTTCCACGGCTGGTTTCGCTACATTTGACTTGTTTAAAAAAATACTACGAAAAATACTTATAAAAAGTGAAACAATTTAGCGTAGGTCTTAAGTAAATAAGTCGCGCTTTATCACAAAAAGACGTTTTTACTTGAAGAGACTCTGTTTGGAACGAAATTTTTACAAATTAACAAATCTATTGTAAAAAATACGTTTTGTTTATTGTGGGATTTATATTACGCAAGAATAAATAGTTTAGCTGCATTATAAATGTATCTTGAATATACAGGATGTAATAGAGCTAGTCCACAATACTGTACTCAAAATGTTCAAGCAACCATGATATCAATAGTTAAGGATATATGCAACATCAAAGTTTGCATTTTGCACAAAACATTAGACTATCATTACAGTAACTTATATCTGATATAAAAAATCCATTCCATTTAATACAAGTCAAATAAAATGATAAAAACGTTTCGATTCCAATTGGAAAACATTCAAATTGGAATTTTTTCAGGATTTTTATTATTTTATTTAACTTTAATTGAAACAAATGAATTTTCCTAATCTATATAAGTTACTGTAATAATACTTCAACGTTTCGTAAAAAGTAAGTCGGAAATATTGAAAAAAATGCAAATGTTGATTTTGCATAACTCCACAACTATTGATCACGGTTGGTCGGTCATGGTTGCTTGAACATTTTCGAGTCATAATCAAGGCAGGAATATTGCGTACTAGCTCTGTTACTGTGTGTGAGATGGTCATCCTTGCTGCACCCCGATCCCCTCGCCTAGAGAAGGGGTTTAGTTAATAGCTACAGATATGTGATTCCGTAGCCGGTATTATAACACGACTTGAAGCATTGCATACGCATAAATTATATTATTTTTACTGATATTGTCATTAATGAACTTTATATGTGTACGTGAATGTCTAATTGATGACGAATGGCCCATGTCGAGTGTGCCGTGACGCTATAACGGAGACTGAGGGGAGCGCCGGCTAAAATCGCCGTGGGACATTTTTTACTACCACGCTCATATTAGCTTCACCGTCCTGTTTATCTATTTATCCGGACGGAATCTTATAATCGATATTTCACCCACTCCTCAATGTCCAATCGAGCTGAAATTTTGCACATAGATGTATTCTCGATGATAATACATGAATCAGTTATCAGATTCACTAATCAATTCTCATAAAAGTTTTATATGAGAAAAGGCGCTGGTTTTTTGCCGAAGAGATTTTGTACCCTGGGTAATGTTAAAACTAAAAAGTAAAAAATGAAAATATTAAAATTTGCTTCACTCTCCAAATAAATGCGTGGACTCTTTCCTTTTATCCTTCTAACAACAGAATTTTGTATTCTTTATCAATATTGTAAGCACCCACCTTTTATTTGGAGAGGGAGGAAAAAATTTTTTGGCCGAAAATTTATTTTTTACTTTTTAGTACATTTAAATGTAAGCGTTTTAAAACTTATATTACGTGAACATTTTTAAGGAAATGTTCACGTAGTATAATTTAAATTTAATTAGCCAAGACACTTGCCACATTATTAAGAATTCCATACATCATGCACGTTCATTGATTGTTGATGCTTCTAACAGAACCTTTCTCCAATACGCGGTTAATATGATCCTTCCAAAACTTTCCTACGTTCCTGTTGCCTCCAACATTCTTGCATTTTATATTTCTTTACGTCATCATTTTCTTTCGTTCTGATTATGCCAATTTCATTGGAAAAGTCGTATACTGATTAAAATGGCTACAAATACTATTTTGAAATTTAATTTATCCATGACACCTACCACTTTACACTCCCGAATTTGTCACCAGGTGGCGGCGCAGTTATCGCGTAGCTTTCTACTAGCGCACTTATATTGTCCCTGGGGCTTTCAAAACTTAATTGTAACACTTCATGATGTCGGGTCGGTCGGGGGACGTATTTCCCAAACAGGTGTCAATCATTTTTGTAATAAAAATACCCTGCATAGTGGTTCTTTACTTCCATTTTGCGTTCAGAAAGAAAAATATGAAACGAATGTATGGGAATTTGCATATTCCCCGCCTCACTGTGTTATTTCGCGATAAAACTTTTTATATCCTTTGTACATTGACACTCAAAAACAAGCCAATAAAATAGTTCCAGAATATTTAAATTTCCTGTATGAAATATCTGTAAAAACAAATCGATTACAATATTGAACAATTGAAATTATTGCGACTAAAATTGAATAATTGTAATAATCGATGAAAGTGTAAAATTATGTCGATAATTCTTGCTAAGAAAGAAAAACGATGCTTTGTATAGATAAATACTACGTAAGTACCTACCCTCCGCTTTTATTGATGAATTTTGCCTCCTTCCCACCCCTCGTATAAAAAATATAACTTCTACCCAAATAGGCACTTCCTCATATTTTTGGGAAAACTTTTTGATATTTACCCATCTACGTACTGTCGAATGTTTGGCGTAAAATGAAGCGGCAAGATAACTTTCAATACACCTGCTATAATACAAACCCATGTAACACCAACACGAATACACGCAGGTACATGAATACCTATATGAATATGCTCGTAGACACAAGGAACATCTTTTGAAGTAGAAGTAACATTGTTAATTGATTCATACGATTTTTTACTTATTTTTCCCATTCATATAAGTTTTAACAAACAGCGCGTGGTCAGGACTCTGATAATACAAAATAAATCAAAATACAATATAAATTCCTATCATAATTATTATCACTTTATTCAGATTTTAATACAAAATAAAAATAAAAATAAATATTTATTTGTTTGTAAATATTTACAGATGTGGGCTCGGCACATTCCTACTATGAGTTAGTGTAATCCGGAGTTGGTGCGAGCAACAGGAATGTGGAAGAGGTATTGTGTTCCAGTAACTCTTGCTGGGACGTGGATGTTTATAAGTTACTAGCTGTGCCCGCGCGGCTTCGCACGCGTAGATTTTTAAAACACTGTTTGGATCGTCGTAGAACTTTCGCGAACCTTCTAGAGCATTCTCCTTCCAGAACTTTCAAGAAATTCGAATGTACAGGAACCTTCTAGAGACACCGGCACATTCCGCCACTCAGTTTAGAACCTTATAGAACTTTCGGGAATTTTCTAGAACCTTCTCCGTCTAGAACTTTCTAGAGCAGGTTTTGCCGGAACCTTAAAGACTCGACGACATAGTGCGCCTATTTTGAACCAATCTAAAAGCATTTGCGGCCTTCCGATAACAAAACAATGTGCTAGAAAGCACATTTTGATTACCCACTCCCAACCACGCTTAGCCACCCCCACCAAACTGACACATTTTTGATGTGACACCAAGAGCTATCTACCACCATAACCACCAGGGGGTGGTAGTGTCTGGTTGCGTAGAAAACTTGGCGGATAGGGAAACACGGGTTTCTTTATATATATGTGTGTATATCTATATATATAGATATATATAAATATATATATAGATATGTTTTGCTTGAGGTTTCCCGCGAGCGTTATTGTATGTAACAAAGGAACTTCTGGACTCCCTCGCGTTTCTGTAAATGGTCTCCGTGAAGACCAATGGCCGACGTTTCGACACGGTATCACGTGCCATTGTCAAGGCTAAAAGCCTCAAAAGTTACGGACTAGCCGTACTTGTTCGCGGGTGACATGAAAGTCGCCTTATTGGTGGGAGACTTTCATGTCACCCGCGAACAAGTACGGCTAGTCCGTAACTTTTGAGGCTTTTTAGCCTTGACAATGGCACGTGATACCGTGTCGAAACGTCGGCCATGGTCTTCTCACGGAGACCATTTACAGAAAACGCGAGGGAGTCCAGAAGTTCCTTTTGTTACATATATATGATTGAAAGTATACTGTGCCAGCGCGCAGAACTGCGCAATAATCGAGTATTTATTCCGACCCCAATTAAACTTATCACTTAAGGAAAGTATACCCTGCTAGTACGCAAAAATCGAGTATATTTTCAAGCACCGCGTACAAAAATAATAACTGGAAAACATACTGCATTGTAACAATCCGAAATAGCCGAGTATGCTTTCCAGGCGTGCGTTTCTTCCGCGTAGATGGAAACTATACTCGATTAGTGGCATTTCTACAAGTTACGGTCAAGCGCTTGTGATATCAGCAAACTATCTTCAGGTCGTGGCTCCTTTAGAGCAATAGGTCCATTTTCGGCTTTGGGAATGAATAAGGATATTGATGAATAGCAGCAGAGTCTATAATGTTATAGTAATATTTATTATATAGAACAGAAGGAAACATAATTTAGCATACATTATTTCTATTAGTAAAAATAACGCAAAATATAATAATTTAATTAATACACTGTTTACTGTAAATTGAAAAAATATTCAGATACCTACATATTATTATTTAGGCATAAGTTTATAATAATTATAATAAATTTCTTAATAAAAGATTATTGTTGCTTCAACGTGTATTGTTCAATTTGTGCAGTTAAAGACATGTTTTGTCGGTTTGCCCGTGATATATACTACACAACAACTAAAAGATATATTAAAATCCCATTTAAGATATATTAATTTTTTTATAGCTATATTCAAGTAAAACTAATTTAAAAGCATGTTTATAATATCTCATTAAAATATTCAAAAGTCTAAGATTAATAGTCCGTTGATTTTGCTAAATGCGTACTAGCCTAGTATAGTTTCTGAACCTTTATATTACCCGACGAGGTGGAAACTAAAGAAACGAGTATCGCGCATAAATCGAGTACTTTCATGACATATATTTATTTTCGCTCTTGAAAGTATTCTGCGCTAGTACTACCGTAGGGGTGCGTACTGGCATAGTATACTTTCAGTGAACGCAATAGGGGTGGACAATTAAATTTGTTTCGACAGATGTTATACAAGTTAAAAAAATCAAGAGCTGTGTTTCTGTTTTTTTAAACTTGAAATGTTAAAATATTTCAAAGAATCTGCATAGTGCTGCCGCGGGATGTGTAACCTAAACCTAAACGGTCTTATGTGTTTTCTTTGCAACGAGAATATTTTGATCCATCGAAATCCAACGCTGCCTTGTTTTACATAAAAGCTGAAGATATTTTAACCAACTTACTGTTATCAACTGACTCCTACGCAAGTTTTTTTATTAACTTCATCGTATATAATGTATACGACGAAGTTAATAACGTGAAAATGTTATCATATCTAATCAATTTACAGTTAATGGCTCAGTTCTCAGTATTGTGTTGCCTGAAAACAAATTTAAAACATCTGTTGTGCTTATTTATAACAGCGATAAAATATAATACTTGCCTTGTTTCAGGTAAATGGACGTTCAATTCTTATCCCAGGAAACCACAAAGTTATATTTTTTACTTCTTCTTCAAATGTTCAAAAAAAAATTTGATAAATTAGAAATTTTGGAAATAAGAAAGAGTGTAAATAGTAAATTGAATATTATAAATAATCAGGTCCTTTTTGCAAATAGTTATCTTTTAAATTTATTTTCATATTAATTAGGTACTTTATATTATTATTTTCCATATATAACTTTTTAATATTTTGATCTATACTTCGATTTTTAAATATTATTTTTGTTTTCCTGATGAAGAAGCCATTGGCTTTGAAACGTGTTGATTTTTTTCAATAAATAGGTGGTTTAAACAAAGTTAATTTATATTAATTATATTTTTTAGATCGCAAGCACTTAGGTCGAACGTATCTCTAGTGTAAAAAGATCATTAGTTGTTTACAAAATATTATAATCGTCTAAATAGCGTTCGATTTTAAGTAACTTGTTTAATAAATAATTTACAAATGTTTATAAATCCAATCTTATCAACACAATGTATTAAAAAATCATGTAATAATCAACATTTCTCAATTCAGGATGCATACCGCAGAAGAGAAATAATATAATATAAAAAGCAGACATAAATGAATTAAAAAATAATTATACAAAAGAAATATATATTTCAAATGAGAAGTGACGAAAAGTTTGACATTAAAATAGTGTGCATTTTAAAAATAAGTTATTGATATATTGTTATTTCACTAATAGGAAATAAGTCCTATCCATTTTATATCAAGGCTAAAAAATTACTCCTAATGTTACACATATCAAAAATTGCTGATATTTTCATAAACAAAAACTAACAAACTATCAAATTTGTGAGAAAAAATAATTCCAATGATGCTTATAAATATAATTACACGTTTGCTGCAATAAAACATTTTCCGAATAATTACATTTCAAAAAAGAAGAAAGAAACGATATTATTGTGGAAAAAAAAATATTTATAAGTGCGTCAAATATCTAGCTAAAAGGATAAGGCGTATCTATTTAAAATATTTCATTTTTCTTGCGAATCTTATAAACCTCTTTTATTGCCCAGCATTGAAATTTTACAACCAATCTTATCTCAGTATAATTTATCTACCGATACTGTAGTGTCATGAAAATATCCGTCTGCATCACGGTGCTTGTCTTCAATTTATTTCAACATTGTAGAGAAGAATCGGGTAAAAGTATTTTATTTCAGAAGAATGCTATTTTGAAAAGTTACTTACGTATTCGTAAGATGAACATAAAATATAATGTGTGTGTTTGAACATTATATATTTTTATATGATCTTTTTGTGAATACGATAGAAAAATCATATTTTTTTAAAGAGAGATGCGAATATTGATGTGTCACATCAATATTCTTACTATTTTCAAACTAAGCAAAACGCTTGTGCTATGAAAATAGGACTAACTTGCTGTCTGGAGTGAGGTTCGAACCACAAGACCAACAAGCTTCTCTTTTTTATTTAAGAACGTACTCACAAATAATTGTGTATTTTTGCGATGTGAAGATTTTATATTAACCATCCAATTTTTTTCATCATCTAATTTCCGGTTGGTTTAATTTAAAAGTAATATTATTCATAAAATATTATCCATAAAAACATTAATCAATATATAAAAATTCAGAATGTATATATGTTTGTATTTTGAATATTGTATACTGAAAAATTGTAAATATATTTATCTCAAAATATACTTACCACAAATTTGTATTCGTCTATGTATATTTTCCGATTGCTAACTATCTTTTCCTTTCCAAACATCACTCACACATTTCATGATGAGTTTCAAAACACTTTCATTTAAAATCATCCTAGCTACGTCCAGTCTTGCATAAATCCTCCATCACCCCGGTTTAATTCCAACATCCACAAAACATTTTCGTGTCCTCAAAACATTTTAATTTATTTAAATCAAAACTTTGCCATACGCGCGCCTTTCACGAGAGTAAACACCGACACTAACGTATCACGTTATATTCACCGGACAATTTAATATGCTCGGCGTAGATCGCCTACGGGCGTCTGCGTAGCACTGGCCTCTACGGCGCCCGCTACGCGCCGAGACTGGTTTGAAACGCTGGATTCTGCGCATTTCCACATTTTCCTATCCTCATTTCCAAATTACAAAGAAATTGAACATATTCCTATTGGAATGCGTGTTTTGTTTCAAATATATCGAATCCCTGTAAAGTGCTTAAATTAAGTAAAGTTATTTCTTTTGCCTATAATTGGAGTCAACTTTAGCAGTTGATAAGTCATGGAAATATGTCAATCTAGAGTCACCTCTATAAAGAATAAATAAATAAATCACTATTTCAGATTTGATACCTTTTGCGTTAAGTTTTCAGTTTAAAAAAATATTTATTGTTATAAAAAAATTAGTTAATGTTTTATAAATCACTTATCAACTTAATGTAAAAGGATTTCGATGCCATAAAATCTTCTTAAAGATAGACGTTCACTAAAAAATCCATAAAATAAATATGGAATTTAACTAGCTGGCAATATTATTTTCATTTCTTATTACTTCTTATAACTTCTCGTTACTTTAATTAATTTGACCGCCAATAATTATAAATATTACAATTTTTATATAGCTGTTTGCCAAGCGCATGCAATGAGAACAAGAAGCATGACATTTTCCTGAGCATACACTTTGATAAGAAACCGGAATTAGAGATATGTCTTGTTATATTCCAATCACAATAGTTAATATATTTTTCAAATTTTAATATTTCATAATAGAGATAAATATTAAATTTCAATTTTTCCAAATATATGTTTAAATAAAATTCATGCTTCTTGTTCTCACTGCACAGATAGAAAATGCGTAGATAACATAATTATGTATATATAGTATTACTAGCTGGTTGGCCCGGCTTCGCCCGGGATCATAATTCAGTGAGCATAGAGTTGCGTTGACGTCTATTTTTTGTTGGTTTCGGCAGCTGTGATTGGATTGCCTTGCTGGACCGTCTTCGCCTTGCCAAAATATTACACAAATATTTTATAATAAAACACAAATCATTTTGTTTTTACTACTTTATTAGATATACAATCTACATGTTTCAAGAACAATGTTCTCTACTTCAGGATTGTTTATGTACACAAACAACCCTGAAGAAGAGAACATTGTTCTCGAAACATGCAGATTATATATCTAATAAAGTGGTGAAAACAAAGTGATTTGTGTTTTATTATAATAATAATGTCACCACAATGTTCAATCCTCCATTTAGAAGAAAAAACATTCTTCGAATAATTTGATATTTTAACGATAATGTCTCGCTTGCTGCATTCATTATCGACGACATTACAATTCTTTCTGGAACCTCTAGACCCACTGACACTAAATTTAAAAAAGTAGCTACAAGGTCTGGTGGACAAGGTGGGTGACGGAGAGTCTCCAGTTAAGAGGCCCCAGTACACGACTTTCTTACTTGCTCTCGATTTTGCTAAATTTAACGTAAACTTCTTAAATCATTTTGCAAAACCCATAGCTAAACAGGTTTTTAATCAATTTTATTACGAGAGATCCATTTACTCTTGAAGCATTTCCTTAAAAAAATATGAACAAATATATTGTTATAACATCAAAAATATTATAACCCCGAAACACTTATTTTAGTTTTCATGCAATAGAGTTATCTTTGGTACACTAATCTCGTATATTTTAAAATAAAGACCATATATTTTATTTACAAATTGATTGTATAAAGTTCCAATTTTTGTTAAATTCCTTTTTACCAGTATTTACAATTCAGAATATTTTGAGTTTGTTCAAATCTTTCAGAACAGTGCTGGATTTATGTCACAGAGACATTATTAATCAATTAGTGTATATTATAGATATCTCACCACGCAATTTGAACATATATACAACTTCCAAAAAATGAATAAGCATGGTATATTCTATCATGGGTGGAAATGGCGAATGTTACAATTGTGTAAAGTGATCACTTAAGCCAACCATAAAAAGACAGGTCATAAGTCCTGTGTACACCTAAATGACTTCTATACCTACTTTCCCATAATTAATACAGTTTCGTCTCTGTGAGATATCTATAATATACACTAATTGATTAATAATGTCTCTGTGACATAAATCCAGCACTGTTCTGAAAGATTTGAACAAACTCAAAATATTCTGAATATTTTATTCAATTAATTCAAATTTTGATGTTGCATTCTCGAATTATCTCGTTCATATTATATTTAAGGAAGTACAGAAGTGAAATCCTCTCCCATTCTGTATTTAAGGATAATGACCTTCCAACTATTTTCCTGGCCAACTTCACGTCGAGCACTTCAAATATTGGACGATTACATATAGATAAGGAGAACACACACGATCTTTTGACTAATTTATTACGATATTGACAAACGACGCACTGACGCAGACGTCGTACAGGGCGTTCCAAATGATTACAGAATAGTTTCAAAGCCAGTTGCTAGCCTTTACTTGGAGAGTTAACTCTGACAACAGAATACCAAGGGCGTTCAATCCATATAATAAAAAAAACGTGGATAACTCTTATTTTGACAAATAAATCTAAATCAATTAGAACGCAAGTTGAAATGTGAACGAAGAAAAAAAATTGAGAAATGAGCAAAAGATGACGCCTCTAACTCTAATTCGAACGTGATACTCGATTTTTGAATTTCATTCAAACTATGCAAATTGTCGCAGAAACATCGCGCTCGGTAAAAAAATCCCAAAAAAGGGGTTTTATTTTTGCCGCGCCGCGAAAAAGAGACGAGAGAGGGAAAGAGAAAAGGACGCAAAATTCCAACATTCAAAAGAAATTCGGCCATATTTTGCATCTTTTGCCCCATTCATAATTTAAATTTTTTTAAAAAACACCATTTTTAATTGCAAATGAAAAAAGTATAAAAATGAAAATAAAATTTCGTTTTTGAGAAGGGCCCAGCGGGAGGGGGATAGGGGGAGGTCCCAAAAAATAAAATAAAAATCAGGTCTCAAAGAGGGTTTGGGAAAAGTTTTCATTTTCAGCAAATCTCGCAAAGTTATTAGCGTTGCTAAGTGGTTTTTCGAATTAAAATGAAAAAAAGCTAAAATTTGAATCAATTCTGAGGAGGAGAGACGTCCCGCGACGAATGTATTTTCCAAAGACGTCCGTGGGCTGCGCCCGTCTGGGCAACTTGAAATTTTTGATTTTTTTTTAATAAATTAGATAAATTAGAAAATATATACGATTTATTTTTTTTGTTTTTTGTTTATTTTTTTTTTGTTTTGTTTTGTTTTGTTTATTATTTTTTTATTTAATTTAATATTAGCAATCAGAAATATATTTACCAGTAATTCGGTAATGAATGAACACTATATTTTAGCTGGTGACGCATCCTCTAATAAAATATAACAAATTTGATTGGAATCAATAATCGGGAATGTTAAAAAAGTTACAATTGAAACAAAGTGAATTTTTATAATAAAATAGTACGACTCATTGTGACACCCAAAATAAAGTTTTACATTTTTCTGATATTTCTCCAGCGGCTTGCACTTAGTTTGTGTGTAATGGTATGGTAGAAGTAGTATGGGCGGTATTGCTACTAGTGATTATATTCATCTAAGCCGGAAGCACCTCGCCTGCGAAAAGATGAAATTTTTCAGAACCACCTTGTTGTATAAAGTATACTTGTGGAATGTATTCGCTGTTCTTGAAATCATTAATATTGCAATAAAACCACAATATAACGGACTGGTGTGGGCGAGGGTATGTCTGTTAAAGCCGAAGTCCGTTGTATAATAAAGCAGTTTTTCCGAATGTGTACGAGTATGTTAAAAAGTTGTGTGAAGTGAAGTTTTTGAGTTCGATCGTGGCATTCGACGCGTTCAGTAGTAGTACCGTTTCATATTGTTGCAGTCCTACGCGCCTTGATAAGCGCTCAGATAAGCGATTTATTTTTTGTTATATCATTCCATTGTAATAATTTTGTTTAATAGTTATATTTTTTTGTTTTTGTTTCATATAAAGAAAGTTAGTATCGGGAAATACGATTTCCTTTATTTAATTGATATTTTTTTGTTTTAATTCTATTCTTTGTATTTACTGGCGTTATAATAATAGCAATATGAGTAATTTACTTAAGCCCCTGGACCCTCCGGATATTAGTTGTTCTAAAAGACGTCGGGAAGAGGCCTAACCCTTGTCTCCGATTATTTTGTCTCCAGACTCAATTTCGAAAATAAACAAGAATGGCGATTTGAAAGTTATTTCTGCGATTAAATACTCGCCATACTCTTTTGGCCCATTCATTGAATTTGTACAAGATAAAGAACCCACTAACGTATTACATCCCATGAAAATGGAAAGCCTTCTCCACAAAAGTACAAATTTTAATATTTCTCCTGGAGGAGTTAAATCCGAAGGGCGGAATAAAATTTCAATATCATTTACAAATTCGAATGCAGCTAACTCTCTTATCGATTCATTATTTCTTTCAACAAATAACTTGAAGGCTCACATACCTCGTTATAAATTGTCCAAAATGGAGTTGGTTCGCGGCATTTCTACTGAGTTAAGTGAGAAGGAAATAATTGAACATGTGTCAGTCCCAGCTCAATTCGGTAAAGTCCTGAAAGTCAGAAGACTATGAGGATAAATCCTCCGATACTCCGATATGGAAACCTCACAAACTGTGGTACTCACATACCCACTCCCTAAACCGGTATACTATTTTATAATTCCTTACCTGTCGAGCTCTATCTCTATCCCACTATCTTATGTTATAGATGTTGTCGCTTTGGACATACAAAACTCCAATGCCGATCCCCTTCTAGATGTTATAAATGCACTGAATCTCACCTGGGAGAAAATTGCTCATCAGAAGACAAGTTTACCTGGGTAAATTGTTCAGGAAACCACATTACCATAAGCAACACTTGCCCAGAATTACCGAGACAAAAAAATATCAAGCATGCTATGACATCTCAAAACATCTCTTATATTCAAGCATCTTAACTGTATCCGCCAGCTACAAAAAGCTTTACAAATGTTGTCGCCAGTAAAAATTTGAATCCAATTCCATCTGCTGCTAAGCCTCCCATCAAATTATTTAAGTATAAACCAATTAATGAAATACAACAAAAAAATAACTTCTTATTATGAAAATAAAAGCCCACGATGACTTGCTTTCCTACCTGAATGGGCAGGCTTCTGATCCTTCTGTGGGGTGTGCCATTCCAACGGAGGAGTTTACAGCTTCTCAACAAACCCATCAAGGCAATCAATACAATAATATAAATAATCTCATCCCCTTAATTGCCCAATTATTATTCTCAATAATAATTGGGCAACCTCTCAGCGCTCACCTTCAACAGGCTCACCTTCAACAGCGGACACCCAGTAATATTTACTCCCTCAACAGTATCTTACAATAGAACAGTAGAAGCGCTTTTTCTAATAGTCATGAAATAGTTCATATCCTCCATACCTTCTCTATAAAAATTGCTTGTATATCCGAGACATGGATGAGACCTGGTCTTGATTATTCAATATCGGGTTTCTCCATTCTCCCTGACGACGTTGGTAGAGCGGGAGCCGCGTTGTTAATTCACTCTTCTCTTCCTTTCAAAAATATTCCCCTTCCATCTCTCCCAAGTATTCAAATTGTTGCAGCAGATATTAACGGTATTGGTTTTGTCTCGGTATATATTCCTCCTCAAACTTCCTTTACCCCTAATTGTGGTCCTCGATTATTTCACTCCTGCCTCTCACTTCATACTTGGAAATTTCAATGCTCATTCCCCTACATGGATAAGTAGCTTTTCTGATATATCTAGCAATCAAACTATCTCCTTTATGGATGACAATAACCGCTGCATACTAAATGATGGTTCATCGACTAGTTCACCTAGTAAACCTAGTTCAGTTGATTTATCAATATGCACAGCAAACATATCCAGCTCTACTAACTGCAATATTATGCGACCCTCACTCCAGTGACCATTTTCCAATCATTTTATCTGTGCCATTTCATCCAATAAAATTTATCCCTAAAATAACTAATAAATTTGATTTGAAAAAAGCCAATTGGTCAAAATTTAGGGAAAATATTGAAAATAACCTCAACTTAGAAATTTTATCCGAACCTTAAACTTTATTTTCTGAAATATTGGATGTAATATTCTCTGCAGCCGATGCATCAATTCCAAAAGTTCAACTTTGTCTGAAGAGATCTTATAGTAATCGTTGGTGGGATGAGGAATGTTCGCAAGCAATTAAATGAAGCAATGAGTAAATATTGAGGGTATATGAGTCTGGACAATTTCCTTAGTGCTAAAAATATCCAAGCTAAGGACGATTGAAGAGGAAGAAACGTGATGGATGGTATAAATCCGATCATCCCCCTTCTTACACATGGAACATGATATAAAGTTTTCGTGCATCTTTGCGTGCTCCTAAACAAACTTGTGATGATCCTGCTATAGATAGTGGGTCTTCCTAACGTATTAAAGATGAATTCTGTATTAATAATTTATTTAAAAGGCCGTTGCTTAATCGCCGAGAGTTGAAATTTAAATTTTATCTACTATGTTCAATTGATTTGCCAACTCCTGGCCGCGGCTAACAATGTGATGAATCCAAGTGGGGTGACCCGTCAAAAATACGTCGTGGTAAATAATATTAAATAAATTGCAATGAATAAAGTCATATGCTGTATGATGTTAGCGAAAATAAAATATTATACCTTCTATGAAATATTATAAATAATGTATTCTATACAATATTAATGGTCTGCCAGTGCTAACTATACATTTAACTAAAATATTTATTATTAACTGAAAATAATTATTCTGTGAAAATTGCGCTTTTGAATGCAATATTAACTAAAAATATTAACTAAAAATATTTCTAACATCTTGGGTTCGCATACTATATTGATAATACCTAATGCCCTTTGCATTTACTAAGTATATTACCTAAATAGCCACAGCTATACCATCCTGTCCGTCAGGGACGAAACATAAAACACAGTTATATTCCTAAAAGTGCTACCTCTTACGCGACAAAAATACCTATTGCAGTCGGGCTATGAATATGAACTATTTCCGCCTCATAATGGCGCCTGGAACCAATACTAAAAACCTCACTAGAAATAATAAATGCGACTAAATCTCGATAAATACAATATATACTATTCGTAATACGTCGTTGAATTGGCACATGATTCGTCTAATGGATGAAGGACCCCGTTGTGTATCGTAATAACTTCAAATTCTTTTATAGGAGCAGTGTGGAAACAATTGCATAATATTACGTAATATAAACATCTAACGAACCTAATAATCTATACATTTATGTTACAATAAAATACGTACACTAGAAAGAATTCATGTATTAGAAATAAAACATTTTCGATTTGAGACAAACCAGTAAAATCGTTCGAACGGCGCAAAGGGAAAAATTCACACATATTAAATAACACTGAAATTAATAATTATAAACACTTTGTATTAGCATATTCTTACCTTGAATGGTTCCGTCTTAGACGTGCATGAACCTGTTCATATTAATTCCGTGGGAAAATAATACATATATTTGCTATCTACGAAATACCACATTTTTGAAGTGAAACTTCTTTATGAATAAATAGATAAGGTCTCGGGGATGGTTTGTTCGAAAGGATTCTACAACAGCCCGTGAGTTTATATGAAATAATAGTTTCTTTGAATGCTAAATTTTGGTTTTTTAAACCCTCAGCATCTCTGCCGAGGGGGGTTTAGGCCCCGCGCCCGCCTAGACCCGGTGGCCGACTTCCTAAGTGACTAAACGACCCCCCTTGTTCCTCCGGAACTTACTGCATCCCGAGACTCTATCTCTTCTTTACGAGATGTGATCCCGTGACGCCCTTCTTTTAGGCTTATAATTGAGAAGGCCGTACTCTTTTGGTACGAGTTTCTGATGATGTGTGTTGTCTTGAGGCGCCTTTCTTTTAGGCCGGTGTTTGAAGAATCATGTACTCTTTTGGTACGAATTGATGACGACATTAGCCTCCTTTGCGGGCATAGTCAGCGATGTTACAAATTATTGTGCAATCTCATTATGCCTTTTCAGAGCGGCGTCCCACGATTCTGCATCTTGCAACATTTACTTTGGTCAAATGTTAGAGTGTTAGTAACATATTTATAATATCCCAGCTATTCCATATGAGTGAATGATTTTTATACTGATTCTGGCCCTGTCTTTCTTACAGAGGACGGAATAGAAGTTAACGTTTTCTATCAAGGTTTTACAGCATTCAAGCATGGAAATCCTTCCAAAGACAAAGGGAACCTTTTTGTTGGTTTAAGTAGTTTGCGCCGGATGAGGTTAGGTGGTCGGTTTATTGACGACCCCGAGCAACAAGGAGGGCCCCGCTTTTAAGGGACCCTGCAGGGGCTTGTGCGGGTTCCACGCCCAAGTGCCGGCAATCATCCACCCCTCAGCCAGCTAGGCTAACACAAACCAGATATCCCCAATCTTTAGTTAGATCTCCCCATTCTGTCCTTTACTCGTCATTCTGAAGCTACTTGTTACGCCGAATATACCGAGGTACTCGATTCATAAAGAATTAGTTGTAGACCGAGTGTAATGATTGCGCAATACCTACGCAATACAGTAATTATTATAATGCTACTAAGTAACTCATATAGAAATCCGTGTATTCAATTATTAGCATAAACGGTATGAAATTCGCTTTGCATAAAAATACATCCGTTTGGAACGGAATTCTCGTACGATTTGAACCAATATCACACAAGCAATCGTGATATTTAATTACACATAATTATTCCGAACTCAAATATTCCCAAAATAAATACATTTCGATAGTGAAAATAATTAACCGTAATAGATAATATAAATGTGTTCCTTAGCTGTTACACAGTGGCGGTATGATCCTCTCTGGTACTGATGAATGGTAGATTCCTCCATACGTCCGGGCAGCAACTCCGTCCGCAAATGCTGTTCTCCAAATGAGGTCTCTGGCAGTAGTCTCTCGGGCAGCGCTTCCGCTGGCAGGTCTGGTCTCGAACTGAAGGGGCAGAGTATATCGTGTTCGCTCCTTTTATAGTAACGATTTCACCATACCTCTGAAATCCACGCTAGTGCAGTGACTCATCCTATGCGCGATGACCTCACCGCCGGCGCTCGCCATTGGCCGGATTCAGTCATCAGGACGGTCGCCTCCGGCTCAACCCGTCGAAGGCAAAGCGCGCCTGTGATTGGTCCGTTTCGTTAAAATAACAGTAAAGCACCCGCTACACGCGAGACTTGCTGTTCCGATTCATAAATAATAAAGGCTCGTTCGCACTTACTCACAAGGTCGAGTCTATTAGGATTGTCATAAACAATTTTAGTTTGACACAGAATTATATCTAAGGTATAATAAAGACCTAAGAAATATTACTTGTATAGCTGAATATTCAATATTTTGTTAGCCTCTTGTAATACATGGAATCTTGAGAAGAAATATATCAGGCTTTTACTTTTAAACGATTCAAACCAGAAGAAATATATTTTTGATGTCCATACTTAGCTTTTTTGAATATTATTATTTTAAGATTTTCTAAATTTATTAAATCTATCTCTATGTCGACCATCACAGCTTCTCCCTTATTTAGAGAGAGGAATGAGCTATCAGATTGAGCCTATCTGCTAAATAACCCAATAGGATAGTATATTTCGTGATACTTATCAAGAGTTTCTAAAATTCCTTGGAAAATTAATCGTTGTTCTTTCCTTTCTCCGCGTACTATATTTCTATTAGGGTCGAACTCTTTTTCAATGGAACCTTCTTTGCGTATTTAAAGCTACTGTAAACCATCTGCCTGTCATTCAAATGAAAAGTGTACAACTAATATAAATATAAGATTTGAAAGCAAAAGGGACTGTATCTAATTTAATCAATTGACTGAAAAGGTTCGATTCTTCATAATCGATTGAATGCCTCAGTAATCTCATCATTGTGTCTGCTAACCACTCAAGCTCCATCCTGTTATCAACACTTAAAAGGAACGCCCCTTCCCCCACTTTGTTATCCTCCTTGCTTCCCTTATAATGGTACACTCCTAGTGTTCACCACCTCGCAACTCTATACTACTTTCCCCAGCATATACCTCCCTTCCCCCAGAATATACTCCCACTAACACTCCCCACATCCCCTTCAAGCTATACAAACCAACTCAACCGAGTAAATATTAACTGTATATTTCTCCTATGAAATGCGAGCTACGATAAATCTGAAGTTCCAGAATTATGTTAACCTACGAATTAATGTACAACCTATTCATATGAACTTAACAACCAGCTTCCTAATATATAGAGCGAACCCCTCGATCTCAATATGTCCTGTACGTGAGTAAACATGATGACGATGATACTTGCTATCCACTCTAAAAAGAAAAAGTGCAGTCCGCCTCCAAATTTTCTAATGACTAGTCGCAAATGGACAAGTCCCTTCAATAACCGTTGGGCGTCGTTTCAACTAACTGTCCAGCTAACCCTCAAAAGAGATGCCCAAAGACGATGCATATTTGTTAAAGAAGTAGAGCTTCAACCATAACCCAGTTGTCAAGAAGGTTTCCAATAACTATTCCTTGCTACCATGGTGTACCCCGACAAGTGTTCACCATCTTGTAATACAATTCTTATTCCCCCTTCCCCCAAACTATACAACCTCTTCTATCTGAAACTCGTATAGTCCTATTTTAACCGAGTGAATGGTCAACCGTATATTCCTACTATAATTGCAAACCGCGACAAAATGAACTCTAGTACCCCACCTGTGTTATGAACCTTATGCATATGCGCAGAACGTTTCCTATTATGTAGAATCAACCAATTGTCCTCAATATTCCACGTATACTGTAATGACTGCCATAATTTATTGTTGGTGTAATATGATGAAGAAGAGGAAGAAAAAAGCCATAAAAGTAGTGGATGACGACAGAAGAAGAAGAAAATGAATCCACCGAAAGGCATAAGATAAAGAAGAAAAGTCACAACCGAGTGTAGTAGTAGATAAAGACGAAGAAGAAGAAGTTGAAAGAAAAATAAGAAGAAGACGCGAATGTAGCAGTAAGTAAAGAACAAAAGAAGACGAAGAAAAGACGTAGAAAAACATTCGAAAATTATAAGATAAACGGAAGAAGAAGTCATGAATGTAGTTATAGGAAAAGAAGAAGAAGAAGATGAAGAGAAGACGAAGTAAAACAGTTGATAAGTATAAGATAAACGGAAGAAGACGAAATGAATGTAGTTATAGGAAAAAAAGAAGAAGAAGAAAGTGGAGAAGCGAATAGTAAAGAAGAAATAAGAGAATAGGAAAAAGAAGAAGAAGAAAGAAGAGAGAAGAAAGAAGAAGAAAAGAAGAAGAAGAAGAAAAGAATGTAGTAAAAGGAAAAGAAGAAGAAGAAGAAAAGGTAAAGAAGAAGAGAAGACGAAGAAAAGACGTAGAAAAACAGTCGAAAAGTATAAGATAAATGGAAGAAGACGAAATGAATGTAGTAATAGAAAAAGAAGAAGAAGAAGAAAGTAGAGAAGCAGTCGAAAGATATACCATAAGACGAAAAAGTAGTTGCAAAGTATTGTAATAATTGCTATTTATAGAAGAGAAGGTATTTGAAAAGTAAAGCATAAACGGTATGTATTCAAAGAAGAAGAAGACTAGAGTGAACATAACCAATAAAAAAAAACCTTCGTACCGAAGAAGAAGAAGACGCTGTTGAAGTCAATATAAATAAAAAGGGGAAAGAAAATATATATATAACCGTTAGCATATACGAATAAGAAGAAGACGAAGAAGAAGAAGAGGAAGAAAAGGATAGGAACAAACCCTTCGATAATTGTAGAACGTAAAAGTATATATAACTATTATCCGTCTCAACTAACTTTCCAGCCAACCCTCAAGAGTGATATCTAAAGACGACGCATGTTTGTAGAAGAAGTGCATCCAGATGTCAAGAAAAGTTTCCCATAACTATTCCTTACTAACCTGTCTTCCCCCAAATTGTTAAGCGTTTGTCAAATAATCAGGCGCGACTCCTCCGTATAACTGTAATATCGTTCCTCCCAAAACTTATTGAAAACCTAAAACAACTTTATTAATATGTTCCGTATTCATCATCCCCATACTTATATGTAACATAACATTATAAAATTTTAAAGTGTTCCTTTAACAACGCGAACATGTTTAACCAAGTACACTGTTACAAATCAGAAGAGGTGAACCCTAATATCTGTACTAGCTGTAGTAGTCGTCACCAACACTGATATCCACAGAAGATGTATGTGTGTAACTGAATCAAGAATTCCTAACGTATAATTCGGCTTGCTATACGACTGGAATCTATTCAAGATACAAACGACTAATCTTCCTACCCTAATCTAAAAGTAATGGTCACGACGAAAGTAAGGTGAAAAAGCTTGAAAGGTGGGTACCTCACGAATTGAGTGAAGCAAATCAACAAACGCGCGTTGACTGCTGCGTTGCATTACTCAACCGGCACAATAATGAAGGGATTTTAAATCGAATCATTACCTGTGATGAAAAGTGGATCCTGTACGATAATCGGAAGCGCTCATCGCAATGGCTGAACCCTGCCGAACCAGCCAAACCATGCCCCAAGCGAAAATTGACTCCAAAAAAGTTACTTGTGAGCGTTTGGTGGACTAGTGCTGGTGTCGTTCACTACAGCTTTCTTAAATCTGGCCAGACGATTACGGCAGATGTCTATTGTCAGCAACTGCAAACCATGATGGAAAAGCTAGCTGCTAAACAACCGAGGCTGGTTAATCGCTCTAGGCCACTGCTGCTTCATGATAACGCTAGACCACACACTGCACAACAGACGGCTACCAAATTAGAGGAGCTTCAATTGGAATGTCTAAGACATCCACCGTACTCTCCGGACCTTGCCCCAACAGATTACCATTTTTTTCGAAATTTGGATAACTTCTTGCAAAGGAAAAAATTCAACTCCGATGGGGCAGTCCAAACCGCCTTCAAAGATTTTATTGATTCCCGTCCGAATGGTTTTTTTAGTAAAGGGATCGATGAACTACCTATGAGATGGCAAAAGTGCATAGATAGCAATGGTACATACTTTGATTAAATAAATATATTATAATAAAAAAAATCGGCTTTATGTTCCTCCCATACTAAACGCCAATTTCATATGTAAGGACCTAATATAATATATATTAATGAAGATAAAACAATTTCAATTAACGTTGGAATGAAGCGAAACAAAGAAATATATAAAAAAACAAGTCCAATTTTAATTATTTGTTACTAAGAGAATATATATACTGCGCTCTCTATTACCGCTTTCTATAGACTAATACTAGCGAAGGCTCAAAACTTTCTCTGATTTCCGCTAGATGGCGGTAGTATGACCATTTTAATTCATATGCCAGGCCGTCTTGTAAATAAAAATGGAAGTAATTTTATTCTTGTAATTCAAATCAAAATAATTTTAGATCAAAACAAGAAACTCAAATAATTATTTCGTGCAACAATACAAGTCTGTGTTTATATTACCAACAAGTCTATCAATCCTGCATACAACAAAGAAATTATAATTAGTTTGAATAACCAGAACCGTATATAACTGTGTATAACAATTAAGAACACATTTAGATAATTAAAATAATTAAGAACCATAATTAACACCTTGACGATAAGAAAGTTATCAAATAATATAAGTAGATTTGTACGAATACTATAATCAATTAATTTTTTGTGTAATTATTATCTGTAAAAATTTAGCTGAATTTAAAGATCTTTTTTTTTTCAATCAATTTTTTCAGAAACCCTTTTTAATATCCATAAGACAAATATATAACAAGTGTGGATTTATTTAATTTACATTAACCTTAATTTAATTAAAATTAATTTATATTAATTTTTAATTATGAAACCAGACGGATAATTATTAAAATATTTTTCGCATTTGTATCATAAAAGTACATAACCGAAAGAGAAAAGTAAATATTATAAAACATCGGATTTATAATTTTATTTTATAAAATAAAATATATATCAAATGTTCACATGGCAAAATCCGTTTAATATAATTCCTGTGTACCCGTATACTAAAAGTTTTCGTTTTTATATCTTCTTTTCTTTTAGATTCATATATTCTCGTGTTTATATTTTCTACTAAATTGTTATCCGGTTTTTATATTTATTTTTACTTTTATATTTCTCTGCTATTATTTATTTATTACTATTGCATAACTCGTAAGCGAAAATATTTGCCACTGAACAGATTTTATCTAGCGTGGGTTAATTATTAGTTTATATTAATATAAGAAATTAAATTAAAACCGAATTTTAAGCAATCATAAACCCTCCGTGGCGCGCGCTGAAATCTGTCGCGGTGATCTGCCCGTAATACAGGTGTATATTTTTGCATTTCGGGCGCCGTGCGAATCCGTTTCAGTGAAGCTAACTGTCCTTTCGTACTAGCCCGAACGCGAAGGTCGAACTTGTCAAACCTTAGATGCTAAGACGTCTCGGGTCTACTCACGAACTCACGCGGTCAGGCGAAACATGACCCGGAGGGTACTGTATGGGGAGCCGTGTCGTCGCGCGTGTTCTCCCATTACACAGCGCTCGCAAACATTGGCAGTTCAGGCCGTCAATGTATATTTGCGAAAACCAAATGCAAACGCAATAATTAAAACCATTCAAATGTGAATCGTTTGAATCTCAACTACATATTTGTTACACTGCGATCCGCAAATCCCGATGGCCTAGGCCGTGACAGTGGCATACTTGCGAGAAAACAAATGCAATAATTAAAACCTTTCAAACGTGAATCGTTTGAATCTTAACTACATATTTGTTATACTGCGATTCGCAAATCCCGATGGTCTTTTTTAGATTATGACGGTGGCATACTTGTGAGATCGCATTCAAATATATTCACTTCATACAATTATTAAAAATATTTTTCAAATGTGAATCGTTTGAATTCAAACCACATAAAATGAATGAGATATGAAATAAATCACATATTCTATAAAATGGAGCAATACTTTTACAAAGAAACAGGCATTCCAAAATCGAACTAATATATCACAAGGACCAAAATTACTACAATAATTTTCGTTCACAAAATATTAAATAATAAAAATGCCAACTGTCTATATGACAAACAACCTAAAGAAATTTCTAATACCTAGTATCACGTTTGTCTACAAATCTCAGTACGTGGTTCACATAAATGCTCAATGTTTTTTCGTTGATGTCGCGGACCGTGGTCCGCAATTGTTTAAATAAAACCGCTTTTATAATCAAATATTTTCTTTCATTTATAATATTAACTAAACCAAAATGATGTTATTACTATGCAAATGAGTCCAACGAATACGCTCCTGTCTGGTCAACGGCACCACTGTGATGAGTCTGCGTGATAGTGGGTATCCTAATCAAATCGAGCAGACTGTATTTAATGTCGAAATGATTTATTTTTATTTATTTATTTCAGTATATATACGCCCATCAGAGCATTTACATAAACATTGGGTAATACATGTCGGTAATGAGAAATATAAAAAGAAAATAAAAAAAGTCATATAAAGAAATATAAAATGACATAATAACAGAAATATAAAAAGAGCTCTACAACTAAACTTAAACACAGAATCCATAATTTCATAAATCTATAAATACATCATATTTTTTATAGGATTAGCGATAATTACAGAAATATAAATTAAGAATTTTTTTTTTTATAGGATAAGAATACAAGAAAAGAGTGATAATTACATATATTTGAGGATTATTTTTAGACATAGAGGAAAGTTCATTGTTGATTAAGAATATTGCGAATTGTATGTTTGAATTTATTTAAATTTGTGGAAAAAACGTCTAACTGTTCAAATCTGTTAACAAGTCTGGGAAGCCTTTGAAGTGGTGAATTAAAAAAGTAATTAGTTGTCGCAGCTTCCAAGGCAAACCCTGCGTAATTTCTGGTTACTCGGGATGGAACTCGCAAACAGATTCGTTCCAACAGTTGTGGACAGTCGATGTTCCCGTTAATTATTTTGTGAAAAAAGACGAGATCAGCTACAATTCTTCTTATTTCCAATTTATCAAGAGAGCAAAATGATCTTAAAAAGTTATAATCAATATGTGTTGATGGTAAATTAAGTTTATAATTGATAAAACGGAGAAATTTATTTTGTGTTCTCTCTAAATGTGACACATGAACAGCATATTGAGGGCTCCATACAACTGAATTTGTTTCTAATACTGGTCTAACCAGACTCTTAAATAATAGTTTAAAAGTTCCAATATTTTTGAAATCTTTACTTAATCTGAGTACGAAACCTAGGGTTCTTAAGCCTCTATCAACTGTGCAATTGATATGTGACACAAGAGAAAACTTATTGTCTACAATTACGCCCAGATCTCTAATTTCATCAACGACACTCAAAGTTATACCATTAATTTTGTAGTCATAGTTTACTATTGTCCGGGTACGGCAGAATCTCAGCATTTGACATTTGGAGATGTTTAAAGAAAGTTTATTTTCTTCACACCATTTCTGTAAAATATCCAGTGCATTCTGCAGAAGTTTGCAGTCGTGTTCCGTATTTATTACTCTATAGAGTTTCATATCATCTGCAAATAGCAAACACCTCACACCGGATAACAAAAGCATGGGGATTACATCATTAATGAATATAATGAACAAAATAGGACCCAGGTGGGAGCCTTGTGGTACCCCGCTTACTGCACAAAAGTAGTCAGACTCTAACTCAGCTATTCTAACAATCATTTGTCTGTTATGTAAATAACTCTCGAGCCAAGCTTTAATGTTACCCGAAACTCCCAAGGCATTTAATTTATCAAGTAGAACTCTATGAGAGACTCGATCGAACGCCTTGGAGAAATCTGTATAACAGCAATCTAGCTGGTGAGAATCTTTGAAGGCATCAAAGACATCGGCTTGTAAAGCAAGAAGGTTTGTTAGAGTAGATCTGTTTGGCATAAATCCATGCTGTAGAGGGGATATAATGCTGAATAAGTATTCTTTTATTTTATTTAGCAATAAAAGTTCAAATAGTTTTGGTATTGCAGATTGGATACAAATAGGTCGATAATTCTTAATATCCAAGTGGTTGCCCTTTTTAAAGACTGGAATAATATAACTCGTTTTCCAAATCTCTGGAAAAGTTCCATTTTGTAAAGACAAGTTAAAGATTTTACACAAAATAAATGATAATTTTTTAGGAAGATGGTTGGTACCTTATCAGGTCCCTGTGTTTTGTTTTCATCCAACGATACCAACCCTTTTTCTACTTCTGATTGGCTAAGAACTACATTAGGAAGGTTTATAGCATCGAATAATTGTGGTTGAACAGACGAATATGATCCCTGTGCAGAATTATCATATACCGACTTAAAAAAATCAGCAAAGAGATCAATAATTCTTTTGGGAGTGTCGACCCACTTATTATTTAAGTACAGTCTTAGGCAAATCATAGTAATCGCTTTTAAGAGATTTAACGTATTTGTATAAAGATTTGGAGTTTTCTGGAGTTTGATCCTCAATTTTTGTAAGATAATGATTACGTAACTGCTTGGATAGAATACAACAATCTTTACGAGTCTTCCTAAAAAGCATATAATCATGCACTGACCTAGTTTCTTTATAGGTTTTGTGTTGTAGTTTTTTTATTGTAATCAACGTTACTAATTCCTTTGAAAACCATTTAGGGTGAGTTGATATTCTGATTTTTTTTAAACGGTATACAATCATTAAAAATTTCATAGACTAAAGAATAAAAGGTTTCTATCTGGTTGTTTACATCACCGCCTATAGATATCAGATTCCACTCCACATTATTTAAAATTTGTTTTACTTTATCATAATTACAATTCTTGAAATTTCGTTTATATATATCACTAGTTTTGTTGATGTCTGATTTTAATGAGAAGGATATGTCTAATGGTGGATGATGAAGGTCAATTGGTAATAACTCGTCTAAAGATAATTCAACTTTTAGATATTCCATGTTACTAAACACTAAATCGAGTATTCTATTATTTTTGTTACGTATACCATTGTATTGTTTGAATTCGAGAAAAGATGACATATTTAGCACTTCGATTTCATTATTGTTTTCTGGGGAGTTGACGACAAACATAGTATCATTTTCACACACCCATTGCAGTTTAGGGAGATTATAATCACCAGCCACCATTATTTTGGCTTCTGGAAACTTAAATCTAACACTTTCTAATGCAATACAGTGGTTTTCATATACAGTATTATCAGAACAAGGGGGAATGTATACTGCGCACAAAATCAGACACTTTGTAGGCAATGATATTTTCACGAATATTTGTTCTACATTGTTAACGGAATTTTTGATTATGCACGATCTATATTTATTCAGTACGGCTATTAAAACCCCACCACCTCTAGTTTTCGTAAAAGCAGTAGAATTATTAGGTACAGAGGAACGATCGCACCTATAAATAACAAAGTTTTTTAAACCCAGTTCGCCGTTTTTTATATTGTTGTTTAGCCAAGTTTCCGTCAGAATTATTGCATCATAATTAACACTTTGCATCATGGTTGATAAATATTCCAATTTTGTATTCATACCTCGCACATTTTGATAGTACACATTACACTTACGAAAGTTTTCTAGTTTTTTTGATTTTGCTCAATTTTTGGAACCGAGTTAATATACTTTATGGCGATATTTTCCTCACCATTTTTCCTACGTAGATCTAATTCCTTCCATAAGTTATGAAGATCACTTCTTTGCATGGGTGTGAGATCTCTCTTCAATTTGATTCCATCCAATCGATTTAAAGATTTCAAGATGATAGATTTCGCTTGGGAAGAATCTTGAAATTCGACTTTCACAGGTCTGATATTGTCATTGGATTTCTTACCAAGTCTGTACATTTTATTGATTTTATAATCTTCATTAATATCTATTTTTTTCAAGACTCCTGCAAACCTATTCATGTCATCTTGCATACCGATAAATGTTTGGTCCGATTGGCTCTCCGGAAGATTGAAAATAATCAAATTTTTCGACCGATTTTTTCTTTCTTCTAGTTCTTTAATGGTATCTTGTACAGAAGAAAGTGTGTTGGATGGGATACTAGGGGTGCTATTTAATGATTCCTTAAGACAAGAAACTTGACCTTCTAATGTAGCCAAGCTTGCTGTTATCTGGCTATTCGTGGCCATTATTTCTGTCGTCAAAGGAATTAATTTGCCGATCTGGTCCTTATTAAATTTATTTGCTGGGTCCATAATAGTAGCGATTAGTTTGCTTATAGCATCTTTATTATTCAGGATATATTGTTGGGCGTTCATGATCGTTTATTCTATCAGAAAAGGAAATAAACAATATGTATTGGCCGAATAAAAATATGTATTGGCCGAGTCGAACGCCGCAGCCAGTCCGAGTGTGTTAAGTACTACGCGTGCGCAGTTCTCGTACGGTCCGATAAGTGTCAGCCTTGATCAATGACAGTAGATTGATCAATATTCTTGCAAAAATGATCCTTATGTCCAATATTTTGAGCGATATTGTGTCTATGACTGAGTTTTCAGTTGTAGGTTTTTGGTATATTATCTGTCACTGAGATTTTTTTATTCTCACTTACTGATCTTTTGCGCTCCCTGAGGATATGATAACGCTATCACTTGTAAATCGTGAACAGAATTTTTAAGAAATATAGATTTAGACTTTATAGTCTTTATTATTAAAGCACTATTTTTAGTATTCAAAGTAACTTTCACAGAGCTGACAAAAACACGCCTGACATTTCTGACAAAAACTTATTGACGTTAAAAACTAATGTTACGTATATAATGTCACAAATAACGTATATTATGATACACAGTGAAATGTTATTTTAAATTATTATTGTTATTGATGTTCAATTAATATTATAAAGCATTTTATTGTATTTCAATATAAATCGTTCTCCTGGTCACGGCACCACTGTGATGAGTGCGCGTGGATAGCGGGTCCTCGTCAAATGACGGTATTTTCTAGAGATGTTTTCTGTTATAAGAAAAATATTATACAGTCGTAAAATAGTTGACGCGAGTAGAATTTTATTATCATCAGGTATATTATTTCATTTCGATTTCCCGGTCGCGGCCACCAACTGTGACGACCCAGGTAGATAGTAGGGCATCGGGTCTTGAAAAATAATAATTTAGTATAGCTCCTGGTCCGGCACCAGAGTTAGACATCCCATGGGGTGTGTGTTGAATATATAAGGCGAAGCAAATCTATAATACAAATCATTCCATTGCAACTCAATGTAAATCATATTCTTTTCACGGCTAACGATGTAAGATGACCCTAATGTGGGTCCTACTAAATAATGAAGGTTAGTAAGTAGCAAAACGTCGCGTTCAAAATACAATATATTGGATTATTAAATATTTCATTATTCTTATATGTGAGCGCGCGCGATTGAGCGACAGGATGCAACCGGTCGACTTCAACCATATGATGTAGCGATACAGTTGTTAAAAATTAAATATTCAATACAGAAATATTACTACTACTAAAATTCAACTTTTCATATGAAATAATGTTCTATACTATCAGAAATTATTCTATACGATAAATTAAATAAAAATACGTATTAACTGAAAATAATTATTCTGTGAAAATTGCGCTTTTGAATGCAATATTAACTAAAAATATTAACTAAAAATATTTCTAACATCTTGGGTTCGCATACTATATTGATAATACCTAATGCCCTTTGCATTTACTAAGTATATTACCTAAATAGCCACAGCTATACCATCCTGTCCGTCAGGGACGAAACATAAAACACAGTTATATTCCTAAAAGTGCTACCTCTTACGCGACAAAAATACCTATTGCAGTCGGGCTATGAATATGAACTATTTCCGCCTCATAATGGCGCCTGGAACCAATACTAAAAACCTCACTAGAAATAATAAATGCGACTAAATCTCGATAAATACAATATATACTATTCGTAATACGTCGTTGAATTGGCACATGAATCGTCTAATGGATGAAGGACCCCGTTGTGTATCGTAATAACTTCAAATTCTTTTATAGGAGCAGTGTGGAAACAATTGCATAATATTATGTAATAAAAACATCTAACGAACCTAATAATCTATACATTTATGTTACAATAAAAATACGTACACTAGAAAGAATTCATGTATTAGAAATAAAACATTTTCGATTTGAGACAAACCAGTAAAATCGTTCGAACGGCGCAAAGGGAAAAATTCACACATATTAAATAACACTGAAATTAATAATTATAAACACTTTGTATTAGCATATTCTTACCTTGAATGGTTCCGTCTTAGACGTGCATGAACCTGTTCATATTAATTCCGTGGGAAAATAATACATATATTTGCTATCTACGAAATACCACATTTTTTGAAGTGAAACTTCTTTATGAATAAATAGATAAGGTCTCGGGGATGGTTTGTTCGAAAGGATTCTACAACAGCCCGTGAGTTTATATGAAATAATAGTTTCTTTGAATGCTAAATTTTGGTTTTTTAAACCCTCAGCATCTCTGCCGAGGGGGGTTTAGGCCCCGCGCCCGCCTAGACCCGGTGGCCGACTTCCTAAGTGACTAAACGACCCCCCTTGTTCCTCCGGAACTTACTGCATCCCGAGACTCTATCTCTTCTTTACGAGATGTGATCCCGTGACGCCCTTCTTTTAGGCTTATAATTGAGAAGGCCGTACTCTTTTGGTACGAGTTTCTGATGATGTGTGTTGTCTTGAGGCGCCTTTCTTTTAGGCCGGTGTTTGAAGAATCATGTACTCTTTTGGTACGAATTGATGACGACATTAGCCTCCTTTGCGGGCATAGTCAGCGATGTTACAAATTATTGTGCAATCTCATTATGCCTTTTCAGAATGGCGTCCCACGATTCTGCATCTTGCAACATTTACTTTGGTCAAATATTAGAGTGTTAGTAACATATTTATAATATCCCAGCTATTCCATATGAGTGAATGATTTTTATACTGATTCTGGCCCTGTCTTTCTTACAGAGGACGAAATAGAAGTTAACGTTTTCTATCAAGGTTTTACAGCATTCAAGCATGGAAATCCTTCCAAAGACAAAGGGAACCTTTTTGTTGGTTTAAGTAGTTTGCGCCGGATGAGGTTAGGTGGTCGGTTTATTGACGACCCCGAGCAACAAGGAGGGCCCCGCTTTTAAGGGACCCTGCAGGGGCTTGTGCGGGTTCCACGCCCAAGTGCCGGCAATCATCCACCCCTCAGCCAGCTAGGCTAACACAAACCAGATATCCCCAATCTTTAGTTAGATCTCCCCATTCTGTCCTTTACTCGTCATTCTGAAGCTACTTGTTACGCCGAATATACCGAGGTACTCGATTCATAAAGAATTAGTTGTAGACCGAGTGTAATGATTGCGCAATACCTACGCAATACAGTAATTATTATAATGCTACTAAGTAACTCATATAGAAATCCGTGTATTCAATTATTAGCATAAACGGTATGAAATTCGCTTTGCATAAAAATACATCCGTTTGGAACGGAATTCTCGTACGATTTGAACCAATATCACACAAGCAATCGTGATATTTAATTACACATAATTATTCCGAACTCAAATATTCCCAAAATAAATACATTTCGATAGTGAAAATAATTAACCGTAATAGATAATATAAATGTGTTCCTTAGCTGTTACACAGTGGCGGTATGATCCTCTCTGGTACTGATGAATGGTAGATTCCTCCATACGTCCGGGCAGCAACTCCGTCCGCTAATGCTGTTCTCCAAATGAGGTCTCTGGCAGTAGTCTCTCGGGCAGCGCTTCCGCTGGCAGGTCTGGTCTCGAACTGAAGGGGGCAGAGTATATCGTGTTCGCTCCTTTTATAGTAACGATTTCACCATACCTCTGAAATCCACGCTAGTGCAGTGACTCATCCTATGCGCGATGACCTCACCGCCGGCGCTCGCCATTGGCCGGATTCAGTCATCAGGACGGTCGCCTCCGGCTCAACCCGTCGAAGGCAAAGCGCGCCTGTGATTGGTCCGTTTCGTTAAAATAACAGTAAAGCACCCGCTACACGCGAGACTTGCTGTTCCGATTCATAAATAATAAAGGCTCGTTCGCACTTACTCACAAGGTCGAGTCTATTAGGATTGTCATAAACAATTTTAGTTTGACACAGAATTATATCTAAAATATAATAAAGACCTAAGAAATATTACTTGTATAGCTGAATATTCAATATTTTGTTAGCCTCTTGTAATACATGGAATCTTGAGAAGAAATATATCAGGCTTTTACTTTTAAACGATTCAAACCAGAAGAAATATATTTTTGATGTCCATACTTGGCTTTTTTGAATATTATTATTTTAAGATTTTCTAAATTTATTAAATCTATCTCTATGTCGATCATCACAAACTCCGCTAAACTTTTCATGGTTAGAAGAATTTGTAAATAAAATATCTCCTTCTTATGTCCCTTTCGTCGGAGAAATAATGTCTCCATCTCCTTCCTTGAATTACACGCCTTCTTCATGGCTTTATTCACCCTTTTCTATGGAAGAGTAGGTGATGACTTTAAGGGCAGTATCGGATTCCGCTCCTGGAATCGATGGACTATCCTACTCTTTCCTTAAAAAATCTCCACTGGACTTTCAAAAAAAGTTATTGCGCTTCTATAACATGTCTCTGAATTCAGGTACAGTCCCTCGGGAATGGAAATCCCAAAAAATCATTCCTATTCTAAAACCTCATAAAGACCACAGCCAAGGACAATCATATCACCCGATTGCCCTTTCATCATGTTTTTTAAAAATAATGGAACGTATCATTAAAAATAGATTAGAATGGCATATGGAACATAATTCTCTACTCTCCATGTTCCAATTTGGATTTCTTAAATACCTCCCTTGTATAGACAATCTCAGTATTTTGATCACGAACATCCATACAGCTTTCGCAAATAAACAATTTACAGTTGTTGCATTCATAGATATAAATGCAGCCTATGACAATGTCCACCTACCGACTCTTCTAGAAAAAATGAAAAACTTCGAAATCCCAATTCATCTTTGTCAACTAATTCATAACATTTTTGCTGAGAGATCTGTTGTCGTGATGGCCCGGATGGTGAAATTGAGAGAAAGATTTATAGAGGGCTCCCTCAGGGCTCAGTCCTGAGTCCTTCTCTATTTAATTTTTATATTGCGGACCTAACAAGAAACATGTCAAATCTGTGTAATATGGTTAATTTTTGCCGATGACTTCGCAGTTTATGTCTCCGACATAAATATACAATCTGCGGTTAATAGATTGACTTTAGGTCTACCTACCTAAGCAAGTGGTTAAAGGATAATGGATTGGAACTTTCCCCTTCGAAATCGCACATAATTGTTTCTACAAGGAAACAAAAAGTTCCCCCCCCCCCTGTGTCAGTCATATTCGATAGGATCAATATTCCGATAATAAATCAAGTAAAAATTTTAAGGCATGATTTTGGACAGAAAGCTTTCGTGGAAGGCGCATATTGATACGATACGATATTATCGAAATGTGAACGTAATATTAATATCCTAAGATCGGTTTGTGGGGTTTGGTGGAGTTCTCACCCGTCGACCATGAAACTTTTGTATTAAGCTCTTATATAAAGTCATTTGGATTATGGCAGTTTCTTGATGGAACCTCTCCCAGCCTATCTTCGAACAAAACACGACAGGATTCAATATAAAAGTCTAAGATTGATAGTGGGAGCTATGAAGTCATCTCCAATCAATTCGCTCCAGGTTGAGTGTGTAGAGATGCCTCTCAGTATTAGACGACAGCATTTAGCCGACTATTTCTATTTCTTAAAAAGATTTAAATTTATGTCCCACCCTTTCTTCCAAAAGATTATTGCTTTCACTGGGTTAATTAATTCACGCAGATATCTGCCAAAAAAAATTAACCTAATTTATGTAATAGCTTTTCTTTTTTTCAAACAAAATTTCACGATGCTCCCTGCTATGAATCTCCTGTACACTCGGTCCCCTACAGTGTAATATATTTCGACCCTAT
This sequence comes from Agrypnia vestita, assembly GCA_016648135.1. Classification (NCBI taxonomy): domain Eukaryota; kingdom Metazoa; phylum Arthropoda; class Insecta; order Trichoptera; family Phryganeidae; genus Agrypnia; species Agrypnia vestita. The sequence goes on from JADDOH010005394.1 coordinate 76,899, forward strand.
CACTGAGACAACAAGGGACTAGATAAATCAACACAGTTAAGTGATAATCTAATAAACAATTTATTTAATAACGTACTTGGTGAGAAGTGTACAAAGTGTCTGCATATTTATACCGATGGTTCCAAGCTCGACCCTGAAGGCTGTAGTGGTGCAGCGGTTTTCATACAATTAAAAATTGATATGAAAATCCGACGACTTCCTCCAGACTCATCGGTTTTCACTGCGGAATGTTTGGCGATAATAGGAACCCTAGATGTCTGTTTACTTCAAAATTATGATAGATTTGTTATATTTTCGTACTCTATATCAGCTATCGATTTGATACGTGCGGGTACGAAAGTATGGATAAATAACGATATTATCTATTCAATTAGAGTTCTTTTATTTAACTTATCCAAAAATAACAAACTTGTGTCTTTCGTACCCGTGTTTCCCTGCACATCAGCGAATCCAGGGAAACGAATATGTGGATAAATTAGCCAGGGATGCCACAATTTCGGGTATTCCCCCACAAAGTTTCTTCTGCCCAATGAATGATAGGCTGAACAGTGTTTAAAAGCGTACCAATGACATCTGGATATCATTGTGGAATGATACAAGTGACCACAAGGGAAAGCGTTTAAAAAGTATACAGACAAATATTCCTAGCAAACCCTGGTTTAGTAATAAAAAGCTTTCCAAAAGAACTACCTCCGCAATCTCTAGAATGAGAATTGGCCATTGTCTAGTAGCTGCTCATTTGTTCAGACTGAACATAGTGGACAGTCCGATATGTGAATGTGGTTCGGAGACTCTTGATCACGTGTTTTTTGCCTGCTAATTGCGGAACTCTAATACCCTTTACAATGAGCTGATCGAGGCTAAATTTCAACTCCCAATCAATATTTTCCATCTTATGAACTCACCTAATCTGACTGCGATAATATCAAAATTATTGTTATTAAATGACATAAATATATAATTAATCATACCCTTCCTTAACAACATCTCATATATAACCTATAAAATGGCACAAATCGCTCTTTAAGGGCGGATCGCCTAATTTTAAGAAAAAGAAGAAGATAGGAAGTTTTCCTCCTTTTACTTATGTAGGCAGAAAGTCATGCCGAGCATTATTCACGAGTGGTGGACTACAGCTGTAGATATATTATAATATTTATTCATGTAAGGGAAATTACAAGGTGTTAACAAACACGCACTACAAACGACCCTGAAATTTTAACGTTAGACCCTAATATTAGACAGCCCTCGTAGTCAAGCGAGCAACACACGGGCTTCTCATACGGGAGTTCCGTTCGATTTCCGATAATGTTAAAGTAGATCTGTGTGATTTCTCAAGCTTGTACGTTTTTGAGGTTGTATTATTATTTTATTTGTAATTCATACAGCTAATTTGGAATAAGTAGAACAAAATATGAGGTACAGAATTTGTTAACTTCGAAGCCAATTACATGAATCAATTTTACTACATTAATTAGTCCTCACGGCATTTGTAGTATAAAAAAGATGCTAAATGTGAAGAAATTCTTCTCGTAATAAATAGAATAATTATCTCACTATACGACGATTATATTCGTAATGCAATGAATGCACACATATTTTCTTCTTCTTCTTTTTTTTCTTCTTCTTCTTCTTCTTCTTCATCTAATATATAGGCAATTCGTCCTTAAACAGCGATTTGTGAATGCACACATTTATGTACGCTTCAAACTCAGTATTGCGACAGTCGTTGCAACACGTCAATTCAATTGAATCTGGGTATTTAGCGTGGCGCTATCTAGAGAAGCATCGCTTTTAGTTTTTATATACATTTCAATTCCATAAAACATACACACACTTTTATTTTTTACAGTCAAAATCTTATGCTAGGCGATTCTAGTTAACATATTAACTCGAGAGCTTCAAAATTGCTTACACTCAATTTTTGATTTGATTTTACTCTACAAAATTATTAACTCGCATTTTGACACCCTGATATTTTGTGTTTGTTTATGTTTCATGCGCCTGAAAGAGCTAATCAAATACCTACACAATTTTATTATGACAACACTCGAACCAACTCGCATTTTAACTCTGTTGTACCCAGACTACATAAGCGCCCTTGAGGTGAGTATTTCGCGAAAACGGCGCTATACAAATTATCCAATTATTATTATTATTATAGGCCAGGTAACGCCTATGCGCATATCTACGACGCTTTGCCCGCTGTCAACAATGCTCAACAACTATTACACACTGCCCGCGTAGTAGCCGATCGATTCCTTTATACAGGTGTCCCATATCTCGACCATAACCCATAAGCCGAAATCGAGTTATAGGCCAAGTCATAATTGTTATCACAATAATATTTTTAAAAATCTAAGTCATTTGTTTTAAAAATTATTAGCATTTTAAAAAAATCTACACCCTGTGACGGTCTTTTCACTCCTGTTGCTACAAATATTTATTTTTATTCATTTTTATTACTATTATGTAATCCTGAATAATGCTTCTGTAAACTTTTTGTTTACTTAAATTAAGTTTAATTGCGTTAAGTTTATTTTTAGTTAACTTAATAGAGTTAACTTAAGTTAAATTGTCCAAAATTCAAAGCCAACTGCTCCATCTTGGAAGAAAATGTCACTTTTTGATCAAACCAAGTATTCAAAATCAATACTTTGCCCAGTTTTAGCTGACTGTGCTGGAAAAAAATGTACTACACGAGGTTGGCAAGTAACTTCAAAAGTTGGCGCATTTAATAAGGATTCCAAAATGGTATAACAATTGCTAGATTATTTCTTAAATTGTGGACAAAATATTTTTTTTTGTTATGAAACCTAGTTTTGAATATTTTTTTCTTATTTATTTAAAAAGAATTCTAGTGTACCTTAGCCTTTCTTTAAGGCCGTAACTTCAAGATTCTAGACGAAAAAGTTATTTCACGAAGTGTGAGCGAGACAAATTTGATTGCTGAGATTACGTACACTTAAATTAAATGTTCAAATTGCCTTTCTTCAGCCGCAATTCAAGCCCGACATCTTCTTAAAAAAGATGAGTGAATCTTCTATTATTAACAAATTCTGCTGCTTCCGTTAATCTTTGCCGTAGCTCAGCTAAATTTTCAATTGGCTTTTCGTAAACTCTTTCTTTCACCGTTCCCCAGTAAAAAAGTAACGGGCTGGCCACGAGATTGTATCAGACCGCACTATCCATCTACCGGGGTATTCCTCATCGAGATATTCTCTAACCGAGCGGGCGTAGTGCGCTGGGCATCCGTCTTGCTTGAACCACATGTCCTTGTAAATATTTAGAGGCACGTCTTCCAATAGATTTGGTAAATTATTTTGTAAAAAATCCAAATGGACTTCAACATTCAAGACTTTTGGCAGCTCAAAAGGACCAATTATTTTCCCATTTAAAATTCCGGTTCACGTGTTTATTTTAAGCCGATAGTGTGATCTATCTTGTCTCATCAAATTTGGATTTTCCACATGCCATTCATGTAGGTTATGCAGGTTCATGTAACCATCTTTTTTAAATGTTGACTCATCCGACCATAAAAATTTCTCAAAGAATTGCCGATCTTCTCGGTTTTTTTGTAACATCGTTCGGCAAAAATTAACTCGGTGTTGATAATCCCGGGGTTCCAAAGTTTGTACTCGCTGTACGTGGTACGGGTAGAAGTCATTTTTTGCCAGATCGGTGGGCTATACTTTTCGGCACTCCTGTTCTTAATTCTATTGCACGTACTGAAATACTCGGGTCTTCTTCGACAGTTTCTAGTACGATGTCTCCGTAAGGGAGGGAAGATCTTCCTTCACCAGGTTGTGTTTGGTTTGGGAGACGACCGTCTGAGAAGAGTAAATGGTGCACATTTGTAAAAAATCGATGATCCGTATGACGAGCAGCATTTAGGTACTTCTCACGGTAAAGTCTAGCATTACATCTGCATTCCCCATAAATGAGATGCATGTTGGCATATTCTTGGGCGGTGCACACAGACATGGTGGCACTAGTCACACGATCAACGATAGTTCAGGGGAAAGCAAAGGTCGTCTTAAAGAGGAACTAAACAGTCAAAATCCAAATCACAAGCAATCAGGTCCAATAAACGAGGCAAAAAGTACGAAATCAACACACACAAAAGATGCGCAGTAAACGAAGGATCGTAATATACTGATCTGTATTTTGTGTGCAATAGCGAATAACTGGTGTCACTATCTGTCTTGCTCACACTTCGTGAAATGACTCCTCTGTCTTACTCAAACTAGACTAGAATCTTGGAGTTATGGCCATAAAGAAAGGCTTGGGTTCATTAGAATTCTTTTTATGTAAATAAGAAAAAAATATTCAAAACTGGGTTTCATTACAAAAAAAATATATTTTATCCACAATTTAAGAAATGATCTAGCAATTATTATACCATTTTGGAATCCTTATTAAATGCGCCAACTTTTGAAGTTACTAGCCAACCTCGTGTAGTGCATTTTTTTTCCAGCACAGTCAGTTAAAACTGGGCAAAGTATTAATTTTGAATACTTGGTTTGGTCAAAAAGTGACATTTTCTTCCAAGATGGTGCAGTTGGCTTTGAATTTTGGACAAAAGTTTACAGAAGTATTATTCAGAATTACATAATAGTAATAAAAATGAATAAAAATAAAGTTTGTAGCAACAGTAGTAAAAAGACCGTCACAGGGTGTAGAGTTTTTCGATATTTTTTAAATGCTTATAATTTTTAAAACAAATAACTTTTTTAAAATATTTTTTAAAATATTTTTCTGATAACTATTATGACTTGGCCTATCACCCGATTTCGGCTTGACGTCGAGATATGGGACACCCTATATAAGTTTTGGGTTTTCTCGATGTTTCTATTTTATTCTCTCGATGTTTCTCTCGAGAATTTACAAGAAAAGCCCAGTCATTTTCAGTGTTATGGAGCTTTCCAGAGATTACGAGAGTTTTCTATAGTGCGTAATTCCTTTCCTAATTTCTACTATCTCGTTACAGTATATTTCATTTAAAAGAAAAATTCATAGGGGTAAATGAAATTACTTTATTTTTTCGCAAGATCCTAAAGACTGATTATGTAAAAATAGGAATGTATATTATAAAATTTAATTTGGAGTGCATTATATGGGAAGGAATGGGATGATGGAACGGGGAAGATGTCGCTAATGTTTCGTGCAGGGTCCCAATGAATAATTATGCGAAATTTATATAGAAAGCAGACAGACAGCTATTGCGTTTTAGCAGTTTGCTTTACGTACTCGTACAAAGAAGAAAGTATTGTAAACAAACATTAAAAACAGATATGTAGACAAACATTAGATACAGATATGTAGACAAACATTAGACGTAATCTCAAAATAATAACTTGACTTAAGACATTCATATACATCTATTTTGGGCTTTAACAACCATCCTAGGACCCGCTTCAGGCTAGTTCTTAATGATTGATGTTAAATACTACTTTATTTTATAATAACGTTTTAAACAACAATACCTTGCTTAACGAAAGCGTTTATTATGTAGGTATTGTAGAATATTTTTCCTTTGAAGTGTTAATAGCGGAATAAGTTCAACGACCTAATTTTGTCACAGCGAGAAGCAATTTGGATAACACGATAATATATATAATTATAAAACAATAAACTTTTTCGATCGATGAAGATCAAACCTAGGCCAGCATGTCCTACAAAATTCACAGGAAATATCTAATAATTGGCTCAAATATAACATATTCCTAATCATTCTTATAGAATTAGTTTACGGACCATCATTCTAATAACGACATACTCTTAACTTAGACTTTGAAGCCGGCTTAGCTCTAAAACCATGGTGGATCTTATCACCCGTTTGCCCGACAAGCCAAATGGCATTTCATCTTTAAGATTTGTATTTGCCAATTCAAGCCAATTGCGATTTTCATTTTTAAAAATCGTGTTTGCATATTTTTGTGACAATATGCATTAACTGATCAATTTTACACTGTATATGAAAAAAAATCTAGTGGGTTACTTAAGGATATTTTATTACAAGCCATTTCTAGAAATTGTTTTTAATATTTACATTATTCTTTGATACAATATTAGTTTTGATACAATATTACTTACCAATAGCTGCTATAAAACACATCAAAATCTTCAAAAAATATCTAAATATCGTACGAGCTAAATTATTTTTAAGACTGCGCCGAGCAAAATAAGTCAAAACGGCAGTCACGGTTAAGTTGATATAATCGAGAATATGTATAATATAATCATCATCACTCTTGGCACTACAACCCTTGGAGGGTCTTGGCCCTCAATAATCTTCCTCCACTCATCTCGGTCTAGTGCCAGCTCTCTCCAGTTCCGAAGCTCTAAGGCAGAGATGTCTTTGAGGACGTTGTCACTCCATGTTAATTTTGGCTTTCCTAAGCTCCTTCGCCCTATTGGCCTTGAGTTCAGCAGGGACTTTGGTGCTTGATGCTCGGACATTCTCTCCACATGACCTAGCCACCGAAGTCTTCCCAGTTTTATAAATTTTGTGACGTTTGGCTCCTTAAATAGAGTATAGAGCTCATTGTTGTAACTTTGCGCCAAAGTCCATTTTCTAGAACCGGTCCGAAGATACGCCTCAAAATTTTCCTTTCAAAAATATCCAGAGCTCGCTCATTCCTCTTAGTACCCACATCTCAGCGTGAGCACTGGCCTAATAAGCGTTTTGTATCTTGGTGTTTCTGGACAGCAGTCTGGATTTGATCTGCTTTTGTAGGCGGAAAAAGCAGCGATTTGCGCTCACTATGCGCTTCTGGATCTCCTCTGTAGTGTTATTGTTACTTGTTATCAGGGATCCTAGGTATGTAAATATTGTTACCGTTTCAAAATTTTGACTTCCACACGAGAGAGTTGGGATTTGTTGGGTGCATCCTACGGCCGTGTATTTGGTCTTCTGCTGGTTTACTACGAGACCCATATTTTTGACAGAACTTTCAAACCTGTAAAGCGCCCTTGAAGCATCTCTTACGCAAAAATGGCGCTATATAAATTAACATAAACATTAACATTTATGAAGGCATTACGTAAAGTTTTCGCAATTATGTCGATATCATCAGCGTAAGCTAATAGTTGCACATATAATAAGCATACAAAATATATATTTAATTTCACAGAGAATGTGTTTAGAATAAGTCCGTGTCAAAAATTAAAAATTATTAATAATTTATTTAATAACCCTTTGTAAAGATGGGTAAAAACCTAAAAAATACGTGCCGGCGTTCAGTTTAATTTTGATAATTAACTGTAATTTTTTTTCTCAAATATCAATTCCTAAAAATCCCACTTGTTTAAACTACAATTCGTCCAGCTTACATTTTGAAATATTGCCTGGTAATTTAAATATATATTTTTTAAAAAGCAACTAAAATTGTCCATGCATTTTTACTACGGAATCAGATTACAAATATAAAGGTACAGATACACATGCTTATTAGTGGCATGCTAATGAGCATGCCACTAATAAGCATGCCCTAACAACTGTACACACTTGCTCATTACTAGCATGCTTATCAGTGGCATGCTCATAAATAAGCATGCTCAAAGCTAACAATGCATATTAGTGGCATTCTCTTTTCATAGAATAGAGACGCTCTTGTTCAAAATTGAAACTTTGCAAACTGAAATAGAAAATTCAAGTGAACCAATAAATCAAAACAGTTCCCGAGTTTCCACCCGCACATTTTTGATTTTAGTTTTTATAATTTTTATTGTAAGATTTGAATCATTCATGCCTTTTAATAAAGTTTCATAAACATTATTTCTCGCTAATAAGTCACGAAAAGTAATGTTTTATCATCTTCCCAACGCGCCATATTTGTTTAATCTATCGCGGACTGAGAAGATCGCATTGATAATACCAGCCGCGAAGCCCGGGAATGACATAAGCATGCTCATAATAAGCAAGCCTATTCACACATGCTCCAAAGATACCCCTTCTCATGGTGAATGACAGTGGCATGCTCATTACTAGCAATGTGCGTACACATATGCCACTAATAAGCAAGGTCTAAAGAAGGTACTGCGCATGCTCACGTGCCACTAATAAGCATGACTTGAGGCCTCAGATACACATGCTTATTTAGTGGCACGTGAGCATGCGCAGTATCGACCTTCTCTAGGCCTTGCTTATTAGCGGCATGTGTATACGCACATTGCTAGTAATGAGCATGCCACTAGCCATACAACCGCCGGTTGATTTATGAGCATGCCACTAAGTGGCATGTGTATCTGTACCTTAACACTTTCAATCAACAAAGAATTTCATATTTCATTGCATTCATTATTCATTCGGCTCAAAGCCGTCAACGAGTGAGGTCATGCCCGTTTTTTTCCGGCGATGCGTTCCACGCTCGAATTCGTATGTACACTACGCACATCGAAAACGAGGTAAGTGTATTTTTTTGTAGACAACTGAGTTTTACATATTATTGCTAACTTTTGCGTGTTTCTTTTTTTAATCTTCGAGACAGACAATTGTAATAATCATCAGCACTAATACACCGAATTTTGAACATTTTTGGAATAACTACTTATGTTTATGTTTATGTTTCTGACGATTTATATAGCGCCGTTGTGCGTAAAAGACGATTCAAGGGCGCTTTACAGATGCAACTTATTTTCACATTTATTTTAGTTCAGGAATCGTTGAAAACTAGGGATTCTGTTTCTGAACTTATAATTGAAGATAAAAATGAAGATGAAGAGGAAATCATAATGAATAGAAAAGAATTGTGGATTTTGCTCAAGTTAACAAAACTTTTACGCAAAAAGTTCCAGAACTGAAGCAGGATTTGTTGAATGCTCAACACCACGGTTTTGGTAATCATAGTTTACGCAAACCCTACTATTGCAAAAACTGATTAAAAATGAAGAATCAACAGAGAAAAACCAAGAATAGTAACAATAATAAAAAGTTCAGAGATTTAATATTTTCAACCATTTTTAAATTCATTTCCAGATAGGTGAATAATGCAACAAGCCTAACGCATAATGTGAACAGCAATATAGCCGACATTTTCAATTGTGTGATAGCGAAGTTTATTGGTGGAAAACGAATAAACTACCCTGGCAGACAATCTTATGCAACGCGATGTGCAGCGACAGTAGTATCCTTCAATTCAAGACAACCACAGACTTACCTTACAGAGCAAAAAAAAATTCCTGCGAAGTCCAAACAAATTAATCAAACGACTCGAAACTAAAAGAAATATCAAAAGATTTGCATAAGCAAAACGTAAAAGAATAGATAAATCGAATAATTTTATAACCAAGAAGGCTACTACTAGTCACAATGATTACAAAATTACGGCGAGTCTTAAGAAAAACCTGACCTGGGTGAGGCCGATTTTGATTTTGCTAAGACTAAACATATGAAAAATATTACTTTGATTGACGTAGATCGCCACACACTGAAAAGACGAACTATGCAAGCTGAAACAATCAAATGGCACCAAGAGCGAAAACTACGGGTTACAAAATCTGTTTTTGGGAAAGTGTGTAAACTAAGGCTAATTAAATGCGGACCTTTGGTGAAAAATATAGTGTCCGAAAAAAATTAGATCATGTCGAGTCCATTCAACATGGCCAAAGTCATGAACACTGTGCGCCTGATCAACTATAAACTAGCGATGGGCGACTCGAGTTAATTTAACCGAGTAACTCGAGTTATATTGCCAGCGAGTCAAATCAAGTTGCGTTTCCAGTAAACCGAGTCAACTCGCTGATTCAAGTCACGTGAATGTGAGGATGTTTGAACAATACGATCGCGGACAGCGCGGACCGCGTCACTCGGCTGGGCTCGGTTGTAGTGCCGAGCCCAGCCAAGCGGCAAAACCCGCGCCGTCCGCGATCGTATCGTTCAAACAAACTCAAGTAAGCGAGTTGACTCGTGTGTGTTTGCTCGAGGTTGCCTTTTCCATCAACTCGGTTGACTCGAACTTTCAAACGATGCCACTTTAGCTCTGCTGTAAGTGATTTCCGTAATTATTAATTACCCGCGTTTAATTTTCCGCAAATATATTAGGTACTAGCTGTTCTTACCCGGCGTTGCACGGGTTAAGGATTGAGTTTAAAATAAATTTGTGAGGGTAAACAAAAGTTCTATTCGAATGGTATAGATTTGCATCGAAAATATATAAGCGGAGGGGAAGGGTTAAAAGAATAGGGGAGAAATGTCGCGTATGTTACACGCCGAGTCCTAATGAATAAATTTCCAAATATTGAGGTCCGATCGGCCGAAAGGTACAGATTTACCTAGAAAATATATCAGGGGAGGGGAAGGGTTAAAATAATATGGGAGAAATGTCGCATATATTACACACCGAGTTCTTAAGAATAAGTTAACAAATTTTGAGTCCGATCGGTCAAACGGTACAGATTTTCATCGAAAATATGTCAGGGGGAAGGGAAGGGGTAAAATAAAAATTGGGGGGAAATGTCGCAAATATTATCCGCCGAGTTCTTAAGAATAAGTTTACAAATTTTTAGTCCGATCGGTCAAACGGTACAGATATGCATCGAAAATATGTCAGGGGGAGGAGAAGGGGTATGAGAATAGGGAGGAAATGTCGCCTATGTTACCCGCCAAGTCCTAAGAAATAAGTTTCCAAATTTTGAATCCGATTGATCAAACGGTACAGATTTGCATAGAAAATATATCAGGGGGAGGGGAAGGGGTATGAGAATAGGGAGGAAACGTCGCCTATGTTACCCGCCGAGTCCTAAAGAATAAGTTTCTAAATTTTGAGTCCGTTCGGTCAAACGATACAGATTTGCATCGAAAATATGTCAGGGGAGGGGAAGGGGTATGATAATAGGGAGGAAATATTGCCTATGTTACCCACCGGGTCCTAAAGCATAAGTATGTAAAATTTGAATCGAATCGGACAAACGGTGTGGATTTGTATAGAGAACAGACAGACATTGAGTTTTATAGGTATAGATAGTAATAGTAATGCGTATTTGCCGTTAATAAGCCCCCTGAAAAGAATAAGAACGTCGCATGGGAGTTTTTTTCTAATAATAATAATGACAACATAGTCAAATGCAAATCTATACCGTTTGAATCAAACCTTTGTTTACCCCCACAAATTTATTTTCAACTTAATCCTTACCCGTGCAACGCCGGGTACGAACAGCTAGTTAATACATAAATCTATTATTTGTCCTTATCTTTCCTTATTCATATTATTTTTCTAAAAGTTGATTTGACTCGCGTTGATTGACTAACGAGTTTGCGACATCGAGTTGAGTATACGTAAGACGTACCCGTAATACAACGTTCGTACGTACCAATCTGGCAGTCTCAACTCTCAAATAGACACCGAGTCAACTCGAGTTGCGACTCGAATCAGCCAATATTTCAACTCGAGGTACTCGAGTTAGAAAAAATACGACTCGGGCCACCACAACTAGAAACATATCTGAAGATTTCCATAAACGCATGTGGATTATTTATTGACAAAGATTACCATTTTTAAGAGCAAGTCCAGATGGACTTGTGGAAGAGGATAAAATTGTCAAAATAAAATGTCCATACTCAGCTAGAGAAGTGTATGTTAACGATGCCTTCAGAGAGAAAAAAATTATGTTCTGGAAAGTAGACAAGGATGGCAATGCCAATGTAAATAAAAAACACAAAACAAAAAAATTGGTATTTCCAGGTACAAGGATAATTTCACGTCACACGAAGAAAAACGTGCATGCTTTCAGTTTTCTATGGTCGTGTACATGAAAATAGAACTGGTAGAGGAAGATAAATAGTTTTATGACATGGAACAAAAATTAATCTTTTTACTTTGATTGTTTACTGCCAGAAATAATTGACTCCAGATTAGATAGGCAAACGGAAATTAAGGAACCTGATTACATTCTCACGTACAAAGCGATAAAAAAAAAGAGATTGAAAAAATTACTAAGCGGAAGATTGATGAAAATAAGAATGTAACAAATGCGAAATGCAAAAATGCAAAGCCAACTTAAATTAATTAATAAGGGGCCTCAAAATTGCAATAATAATGATTTATTTACCCCATGTTGCTCCAACTTTTATTATTTACAGGATCCTACTGAATAAAGTAAGTCTTTGGTCCCGGACATGGTCGGGTGGTTTACACAATCTAAGTAAACAACTTTTGGTATTTGGTAATCTGTCAAAAAATCCTCTTTACTAATTGCACCTATCAGCTAATTGACTTCGTATAGGAAATCATTTTATTTCAAAATTATAAACTTGGTCTCATATTAAAATTTTGATAGTCTAACTAAACCACTCCTTAAATGTCTGAGACTAACGGAGTAATAAATATATTAGTATTCACACAGATTATTATTATACTCGATACAAAACTCGCATTTTTCAAATACTTGGGTACTTTTCGCAAACAGGCGACTTGTGTGCGTGACAATACATACATACAATAATCGAATCGAGAATCATTTCAAATACCTAAAGACCCACCGATTCAAATGCTCGGTGCCCTCTTAAATTTTTTAAGTATTCCACAACATCTTTTTTCAAAATCTGTTTTATTTTAAAATTTATCAGTTTGATGATTTTAAAAGTTGAAAAACTTTTCCATAAGTGTATGCAAATACGTATCTCTTATAATTTTAATATATTTTTACTCCCTTTATATTAACTCGTGGCGTCTGCTTGCTTGCTTACTTGCCGGCTTGCCGAGTGAAAAAACTTTGGATCGATTTTTAACCCTTTTCCCGTAATCTAATCGAGCTGAAACTTGGCAAGTAGACTCGTGTCGACGATCAAGAAGATCTATCAAATTTTCGTTAAAAAAAATTAATGATTATAGTATAATTTCGGATTTTTAGAAATTTTATTGGTTTTTTCAAATTAGAATCATTTGAAAAGTTTGATTACAAAAACGGCGGCCCGATAAGTGTTATGTTATATGTTTTAATTCGTCTTTAATTGTTGTTACATTTTACAAAGAAAGGGAGTATAATAAAAACTTGGTTTTTATGGGTTACTTTTTTATAAAAGTTGGCTTATTGAGCTATTGGTTGTCGGGTAGTCGGTTATCGGGCAGTTGGCTTCCGGGCCGTTGCGTTGGCTTGTCGGGCATTCGGCAGTCGGGCAATCAGTTATCGGGCAGTCGGCTTCCGGGCCGTTGCGTTGGCTTGTCGGGCATTCGGCAGTCGGGCAATCAGTTATCGGGCAGTTGGCTGTCGTGCAATGTCCCGGCGCCTACTGTATAGAATTTCGTGGTTTTCAATATATTATAATATAGTACTGTCGCGAACCGAATGGTGTACGAAAACGCATCTGTTTAAGGGATGGAAAAATAACATTTTTGAATGCAGTAAATCGTGTCAGGGGGTATTATTTTTCTTCGTAGGTCAGTCTATAAAAAAATATGCAACATCTTAAACACTAGGTCCTGTCGTGGGACTAACTTCATAGCATAGTTCCCACAGTCCTCACTGACCGAGGGGTTCGCACATGTGTGATTCGGCCACCCGCACGCTGGCGTGGCACAAGAAGCAAGAATATAAAAAAAATACTTACCTACCCGCTGCTTGGGGTGTTTAATTAATTTTAGATCCATTAGTATTAACGGACATGGGATTAAATCGAATTATACAAAGGCAGGTTGGAACCTAATGATAAGGAAATAATCATTGTGTATATACATATTGTTAGTTTTATACTTTAGTGTAAGGCCCACCAGGGCGTTGATTAATGAATAAATACAACAATTAAATAAAATAAATAATTGTGATGACGATGATGTTTTAGTTTAACTTTAATTTAATTTAAAATTATGTACGGTAATATGCGTAATGATTATGAGATTTAAGTTTAAATGATGTTCTATGTTTTGTGTGACGATTGTAAGAGATACTATGATGGTCATAGTTATAATAATTACCGTAATTTTAAGTGCAATTACTATGAGAAAATTATCATTGTAATATGTATGTACCCACATAGTTTAATATTTGTTGTGTATAGATATAGTATATTTAGATAGGTTTCCAAAAGGGGCTGGGCGATCTGTTCCAACCAATGCACAGACACGATTTTTTTTTGGCGCCACCCGGAGACCCAATCAGCTGGTGTTAAGCATTCCCTCCAGCGCAGCGGGAACATCCCAAAACGGAGATTATATAATGCCCGACGCAGCCACCGAGCAGGAGAGTTGGTTAGATTTTCTGTGAGAGGAGTACGTACGTCAGGGAGCTCTATGAACGAGGTTCGTTAGAAAATTCGGCGAGTGAAGGACGCCAGGAAGTTGTGCGGGAGGTTTGAGAGGAGAGCTGATGGAGCGCTACGTCGGAAGTCTCGAGAGGGAGGAGAGCCTGCAATAGTCGGCAGAGAGAAGCAACAAAGGGCTAGCAGGTGGATTGAGTAGCCTGCTTAGGGCCCAGGAAGACAGGGAAACCCAAGAAGAAAACAAGAAGAAAGAACACAAGCAGAGACGGGAAGGACGACGCCAGGTGGACTGCAGTGACCACCAGGAGTCATAATCTCCGGGTAGAACGACGAGAACTTCGTTCGAGACGCCGCACTGGAGGACGCGACTCGCCCCAGGATAGTTAAGGTAGTTTTAATTTAATTTTAAGCATTCAACCCTTCTCATTCGTGTTAATTTTGTGTCCAAATTTTTCGTTTTCTCGTTCGTATTTTCGTATGTATTCCAACCTGCCTAAACATTTTGTGTAAAATAAATTAGAATCAATTGAATTTCCGCGAGTCTCATTTTCCCTCCCCGCTTCCTTATCTTGTGGCTAAAATAAATTGGGGGGTGGTTAATGTTAGTAACCGATCGCATTTTTTTCCGCGGAGCGGATAAAAAAAAGTAAGCCGAGTCGTGTTAGTACAAATTAATCCTCGACTTCTAAATTAAATTTTATTTCTGAACAAGCTATCACATGCAATCACATTTTGCTTTTAAGCTTAGCACTTAACCTAACAAGTAATATTTATTCGTCTACAAAAGCTGGAGAAAATTCCTCGTGTGTTCTCCTGACAACAAAGTGAGACGCTACGAAAGTACGTTTCACTGCTGTCTAGATACGAAAGGAAGGATTTTATGTACAAAATAGTGACTGGTTACGAAAAGTGAATGTTGCACGACAATCTAAAAGACATAAATCATGGGTTATAATCCCAGTGAAACATTGACATCGCCTGTGAACCCAATATTCATGAAAATAAATCTTTCTGTGCATTTAGTGGGATACACTAAATGCACTTCAAAACTCCCAAAGATTACGATGAGAGCATTAATGATTTTATCGACTCATTTTTTCTTTTACTCATTCGACTACAAATGCTACACAAATACAAACAATGCATTCGCTCCTGATTTGTTCATTCTTCGTTCTACCATACGTAGATTTTCCACGCACGCGCCTATTTGACCGTATTCTACTTTCAATCATTCATCGAGGCATTACTTCGTTACATTAGTGTTAGCACCAGAGCCTCATTATGCACCTCTAGTCCTGTTTCTATATTAATTCCTGTAAGCGAAACTATACCGTCCTGTACTGAAACGCTAACAGAACTCGTGCATCTTATTATGTCTTTGTTTATTATTGTCACTTATTTTATTATGTTATTACTTACTATTATTTCATTTCATCATCACCAATGGCTCCACAGCCCATTGTGGGCCTTGGCTTCCTGCAACATTCCTCTCCATATTCCTCAATCCTGACATATACTCCTTTAATCCCTGATGCTTATAGTTTTCACGTCTTGCTGCACTCCATCCAGCCATTGGAGTTTAGGTCTACCAACGCTGCGTCTACCTTGGGGCTTTGTGTGGAGAATCTTTTTTGGCATTCTCTGCACTACCCATCGCAGCCTCCCTATTTTTGTCCGAATGGTTCTAAATGCTGGGTATTGAGTAAAAATGATGAAATATCTCTCCTTGCATTTAAAAGAAAAACACGCAGTCCAGTACAGATAAACGGAGTTTGGAGAATACGATACAACATTGCAATAATGAGCCCAACATAAGACGATTACTTCATTTACTCCACCATATTCACTTTTTCCATACATTTGTTACTGTTCTTGTCTGTCATCTTTTATTTACTCTTATTACTGTTATAATATAATTGAAATTTGTGTATGAAATGTGCCAGGACACAGGATAACGTGTTCAATTCTGATTATTCATGCTCTTATCACTAACTTGCGTCTGTTTTATTTCCGTATGAATAAATAAAATATAATAAAATAAAAAAGTTGGAAGCGCGAAGTCGAGACTGAGCCCTAGATCCTCCTAGGACAAGAGGATGAGAATGATGACGATGATAATAGCACTTAAATGTTAAGCCTTGGGCATGCAATATTCGTGAGTTTATTCACGATCTGGTTGCTACAAACACGAAATTGGTTATTCAAATCCTATTATCCTGACCATCCAAGTAGCCGCCCATGACGTGAGTGGCGGCGCAGGGTAGAAAGGATTTAGAGCTTAATCCCCGGGGCTCCGGAGGCCCCGGCATTATTCGGCTTTGTTCGTTTCCCCGGATCGGTCAATTTAACAATCCCGTGATTTTTCCACATCCCTTTAAACGGGTTCAGCTATTTTTTATCTGAGTCGTTCAACTTTGGAAGTTTATAACTGATTTGTTTCGTGTTTTTTCTTAAATGATTGATTGTTCCTACACATGAATATTTATGAGGAATCAATGGAACATAATATACAGAATCATTATATTATATTCATATCTTATTGATAATGAAGTATTAATCAGTAGCTGTTAGTGTAGTGGTTATAAATCTTGCCTAGTGATCCTGTAGTTGGTTATTCGAACACCATTCCAGTACACCAGCAAGTATGTCCTATTTTCATAGCACAAGCATTTATCATAGTTCAAAATAGTAAAAATATTCACGCGTGTAATACTTATAAATAATTATCTGTGTACTTAACAACTAACAATATTTGTATCTGCCAGCCACCTGCAGTAACAGTTGGCGTAAATAATAGTGAGGTATAAAAAGCAAAAAAATGCATAATTCTCTGTGTAACAATTTCCGTCACTTACGCTACCAAAACACTCACAAGCCTTAACTCATGGCCGAAATATATAATAAAAGTACCTACGTCATTTTTTACTATTATGTATAAATACAATAGTCAAATTGTATTATATACGGAATACAACAATAATTCCGATAGCTCTGCATGGCATACCAGATGGACAGAGACCACCAGGGAGACGCCCATGGCGATGGAGGTAACTGGAATTCAACATCACAAGAGGAAACTCCTGCACAAAGAGACCCTTATTTCTAAAGAATGTTGAAGAAGAAGAAATTATGCTACACTATAGTCGAGTTAAAGCTAGTACAAGAGTGGTTGCACGTTCGTTTTTATTTTCTGTATAATTTATAAGACTAGTAGACTCGATTGTCAAGACTGGGATAAAGTATACGTGGGACAAACGGCGCGTACAATTTCCAAAACGGTCAACGAGCACAAATGGGCATGCAAACTCAGTCATCCAGAAAAATAAGCATTGGCTGAGCATTTTTTAGATACCGACCATCATTTTGCATTCGAACCGAAAATCCTTGGAAATCCTAAGAGTCACCATACGCGTCTTATCAAAGAAGCACAAGAAATCTACAAGCACCCGATAAATATTAATAGAGATGATGGTCTCAAATTAAAAACATCTTGGTATCCGGCGCTTCAAAGTCATTCTCGTCGCAGACTCCGCATAGATAGTGATCAGACAACAGATGAATCATACACACAAATCAATACAACACATCATGACTTCGGCACGGTATTGCAAGCCGATACTTACCACAACACCATCACTCACAACAACAGGGATGGACCCTGCAATGGGATCCGAAACGTCGGCCCGAAAGGTCGTAACATAAATACCCCAGTAAACACAAAGTTGAAGAATCATTTAATGCCGATCCAGAAGGGAAGTGCGCGATACTTTATTTTTATTTTCGTGAAGGCAGACAGTAGGTAACATAATAAATTTTCACTTTAAAAAAAAATGTTATAGTACCAAAATTATCGCTACATATCTTTAAACGCTGCCCAACACTAGATGTATACCATTTCTAGTGGCGGGAAGCTATAAAAACTCTCGTGCGGCAAAGATCAGTCTCTTCTGCAATATTAATCACTTCACCTAAGCCACGAAAGCTGAGATGGTTTGGGACACGGAGCCTCTAGTTCCACCCAGTAATAATCACTATTGTGCACGTCCATTCTAGAGAGCAGCAGACCATAAGGTACCTTATTACAGTAATTTTTGTATTATATTCTCTTTTACAAAACCCTCATTGGATTCAGCTAAATTCATTGAAAAAATGCGTAGATTGTCCAGTTTCGTGATTTATATAATCTTGACGGTGTGCACTCCACCAACATGGTTTAAAATTTATTTAAAATTAAATTCACTGAGGCAATAATGTTTGTGCAATATTATTGATAGCTTACTAAATTACTAAATTAAGGAGGCATCTCTGAACTATTTCCGTTAATAATGAAACACTGGCAATAATGAAATCTACAAAATCCATAACTTTCTAAAAAATTTATTACCAAGCTTCCGATCATGAATATGAAATTAAACGACGCAAACATATCGTTCGATGATCGGGAGAACCGGGACAAGGATGAACGCGAGGATTGCTGTCACGAGACCCTGGAGTTGCGCGAACACTTCCAAGGGACCTCCAAGCTGATCTCCGACAGAATGACGTTGTTCCAGCATTACGTCTCAGGATTATCACATTTCAATAGACGCTAATTTAGAAGTCGCAATTAAAAGCTAATATTTCGTAGGAATATTTACTGATAGAAACAAGGTTCAGGCAGTAGGTAGCGGCTGATTTCGTAAATATTATTTTCAATAAATAAGTTTTAATAAAATCAAGCTAGAAGTAGGTAGCTATAGGTAAATAAAATATGCTCTTGCGTTATAAAATTTCGTAATAAGCTTTTATAATATTCGAGATCTACTTTCAGTTCCACCAAATGTAAAATCCACTTATTCCAGTCTAGCAATCCACATTATAGCGCCCTGTCCATTCGCTTCCGAGTCGATCTCACACACGCACCCTAGACTCACGCATCTCTCTGAGCAGTTAGTCGGTGAGGAAGAGCAAAGGTCAGATCACGCGAGCTCCTTCAGAGCCTGGTGTGTCCAAATTCTTCCAGTACGACACCCAGTTCGCGGATCTCGCCCCTAATGCACTCCGTAATATATTCCCCTACCCTAGGATAATGGGGATTCTCCTAGTGATAATTACGATTTATCCAGTAGATATTCTTTATGTAACAGATAATTTTCGATTATTTTTTTAATTCCTTCCGTGATTACGTATTGCATAGTTCCACCTGTGCCGACGCAGGCGCGTTTGTCAAGAAGTGCCGCAGTGGCAGGGCCGGACCGGGCCTGCGGGATTTGGAGAGAATTCCCGGTGCGCCGGTAATTTCAATTTTCTAGCGAAGCCGGTCGGAAATGATTTTGATATTTTTTCTCCGTAATTTTCTGAATTTTCTTATCTGCTTATATAGCTTCATAATGTGTAAACCCTGAAACATCGTAGAGCACGTGCTGATCAATCAGTGCATGATCGTCACTGTAGGAACATACAGAATATATCAGTCGGCTGGAGCTGGTCTTTCTCTGCGTACCATCTGTAGTCTAGACCAGTGATGGTTCAACTTTATAGTCCGGTGTATCCGAATTTGGAAAAATGTAGCTAAAATCTGGTGCCGTGTTACATTTAGAAATATCCATAATTTTGAGATATTTGCAGCCCTACTAAAAAAATAGTAATTTTATTTTTGAAATATGCATTTTTTGAATAATTAATAACAAATATGTATATGCATCAATGACTTTTTTGTTGCTAAAAATAATTTTATATATCTTCAATTGAAGATTGGTATTTTGTGCGCCTCAAGTCGAAGCAAGCGCCACTAACTTCTATCAGCCGGTTTCTTTTATTGATTTTTACATTCTTTAGCTAAAAATAAGCTCCCACAAAAGTAGAATAATTTTACATATATTACTCTAAATCATGTCATCCCGTCTTTGCAAGATCTACATGTTTAAAGCTTGGTAATTAGCTAATTATCGACTTGGCGTCGTTCGCATAGTTTAACGTGTCTTTTATTCAAAGATTAACGTGCCATTTAAAGGGTTAAACACGTACCTATTGCAAGTTAGATTTGGGCTGATTGGCTAGAAATTTTCCCGAGACTGTCTCTCACCCATCCGCCCCTGAACAAAAGAGTGGCGGAGGCCCAATAATTGGTATTCAACATATTGTCTCGGAACTTTTCGTTTTATTTCTGACGATTTACACAAATACTTTATATTCAAGCACGCAGTTTTTTGAAAGGCCTAGCTATCTTTTATTTACTCTGGGACCTACAGGTAAACCGCTCACGATTTCGCAGGAGATCGCAACAATATTTTCACTGCGGTCTGAATGTTTTCAATTTAATAGTTAATTGATAATACTTGTTAATAATACTAGATTATTATGAAAGCTATTCTAGAGTTTCAATTTAGGACTTTTTTTTAACTCTCTTTTAACTCGTAGCATCTGCTTGTCTGCCGAAAAAACTTTGGATCGATTTTTAACCCTTTTCCCGTAATCCAATCGAGCTGAAACCTTGCAGGCAGACTTGTGGCGACGATAAAAATGATCTAACAAATTTTTGTTTAAAAAATAATATAATAATAATAATAATAATAATAATATAAAGAGGAAAGATTTGATTGTGTGTTTGAATTGAATAGGCTCCGAAACTACTGGACCGATTTGAAAAATTCTTTCACATTTAGAATCCTACATTATCCCTGATGAACATCGGCTATAGAATATTTTCAAAAAAGTTGGAAATCCGTATGAAAACTTCGATAATGTAACCCAACGTGTGAAAAAAATATCAAAAAAACCTTATATCGCGTACGCTGCGGAAATTATTGACAACAGAGCAAAATTATGTACTACAGTTTTATAGAAGACATCAATATCTACAAAAAAGTCCGTGATACCATATGTCTAACTACTACAGTTATGTAATAATAACTACTTTTTATGTTAAAATATGTAACGCCGCGCCGGTACAAACTAGGCCACATTATTCGCACCTGGGTATTAATACTTATCCAAATAAATTACTTCATATTCGAGGCTAAGCGCTTGTTCAGACACAGCGGGAACCGTTCAGTTTCAGAATCGCGTTTCAAAACACGCGATTTGTGTCATCTGTTCACACAGCCGCGGTTAATAAGCGATTTGTGCGCGCGAAAATAAACGTCAGTTTGACAGTTTTGGTGCCGTTCTCCATCTTTGAATATCAGAGATATATTCGCTCATTACTTTGTTAACGACGGGCGTGTTCCATGGCAAGACACATAAATATCATTCTGTCAGTTCATTTTTGGTGAATAACCTACTTCTCTAAAATACTCTTTTTTTCCACCATTTCCAAATATCTCCACCAACTCCTGCCAAGTTTGGTTTTTGGCATATTTGAGTAATCCTCACACTGAAGATCCCATATTACAGGTCTTTTCTCCACTTCATCAATAAAAAGTTCAGTGTCAAAGCGATCCATAACCATAAAAAAGATAATATAATTCACGCGTGCTCCTGTCGTGACATGGAACCGTGCGGTTCCCGCAACGCGACTGAACGCTCTCGTAAGGTCCCATAGTAATACGATCGTGCGGGCGCCGTGCGGGTATATTTTCTAGCGGTTGGGTTGCGGGCACCGCAGCGGTTGACTAACCGCACGGTTGTGTCTGAACGATCACATACAAACCAAGGTAAATAAGACCCGCACGGATCTCATGCGATTCTGAAACAGCACGGTTCCCGCTGTGTCTGAACAAGCGCTAAATCAATACCTGTAAATTACTTTTTGAATTATACCATTCAAAAGTCTCATGAGTGTAATAATTATCAAAACTACCAATTACATAAACCATGTAACTTAAGTAACATTTTTCACTTTTTCAATCTTTGTTAATTCAGCAAACGTCCGTCGTGTGTCTCCCTCGAAGTTCGCGCTCCCCACCGCCGCCCGCCACTGCAGGCCGGGCCAATGTCAAAAAATAAAGTGCCGCGCGCTCCACTCGCGTGCTCGGTAGCGAAGGGAAAAACTTCATTTCAAAATGAAGACTACAACACACACACGTTCACCAGTTTGAAGACTACAAAGTGTTCACTACAATTGTAGTAAAAACTACTTGAAGTGAAGTAATTGTAGTACTACGAAATGAAGTGAAGTAAGTGAAGTGAAGTAATTGAAGTGAAGTAATTGTAATAATAATGAAGTGAAGTAATGAAATGAAGTAATACTGAAGTAAATTTTTAAATGAAATGAAGTATTTTTTTCCCAAAAAAAATTTGGTGAGCTAAAAAAAAATAAAGGTCGCCAGCCAGATTTCTTCGTTCGATTCCAAAAATTTTTCAAACCATGGGGGGGGGGGGGTTGTTACAGATTCCAGAGATTTCTTTATTTTTCTGTTCTTGTCTTCCGTTCTAGCTACATCAACTTTCCCCATCAACCTTCCCACCTTTCTTTTCTCATGGACCAAAATTTCCAAAACCCTGGGTGGAAGCGTGGGGGGGTTGTTACAGATTCCAAACAGATTTCTTCATTATCTCAACATCATTTCCACATTTCACGTCAAAATACCTTGTTAAAATTTGTTTCTCATACTTTCGATAACTTTGAAGTGTATGTACTTTGTAGTGTTCACTTTGAAATGAAGTGTACTATTTGAAGTTTATACTTTCAATAACTTTGGTGTTTGTAGTTTGTAGTGTGCACTACACATCAAAATGTGCGAAGTGTGCACTTCAATGTAGTATAGTACTACATTGTAGTAGTGAGTACAGAGCGGACCCATCACTAGTGCTCGGCTCTCTACGCAGCGGTCGTGTGCGGAATCGAACAATTTACGTTTGAAAATATTTGAATTTGCTTTAAATTCGATTAGTAGGTATTTAATTAACATTAATTTTCTATGGTTTCTTGATTTATTATATGGGCATCTATGGCGTGAAGTGTCAAAATGTATCATTTTTAAACTTGAAATAACTGCTTTTAAACCAGCAAGCGGGAAAATTTGACTTCATTTATGTAATCAGGACCCTTTATTACACCAGGAATAATTTTTCTTTCATCAAAATTCAAGTTCGGTTGTATTCTTGACTTATTCCCCCATTTTTTTTGTTCTTTTCAGTAAGTACTAACTAATAATAAACATATATTGTACATTTAACTATCCAAACAGATTAGTAACTTACTAGTTCTTATAATTTTTCAATTATTTCTTTATATAGTTAATTCCTGCTCAACAGTTAAGCAAATTCAAAAGAGATGTGACAAAAATATTAAAACTCGGCCAAATATAAAAAAATTCTAATCTATATAAATTAACTTTGTTTAAACCACTTATTTATTGAAAAAAATCAACATGTTTCAAAGCCAATGGCTTCTTCATCAGGAAAACAAACAAAAAAAAAATTATTATGTTACCACAAAATAAATTTGCTACATTTGAAGAAGATAAAAAAATTCCTTTGTATCTAAATTATATTATTATATTTTCTTATATTTAAATCATGTAAATGTTACCCATAAACCTTTTAGGTTTCCACTACTTTTTAAATAAAAAAATTAAAAAAATTTAGTACGAAGGCACTTCAAATTTTTTTATCATTTTAAAATGCCCAAAAGATCATGATCTCAACTTTCCAGAAATAGTTCCCAGGCAAGGGCATTAAAAATACGTCGTCACGGAGAATCTTCTCAGAAACTGAAAATCGTCTTGCAAGTCAGAGAGAATACGCGTCGCAATCGCGCGCCGGAGAGTCAAGTATCGAGCAGAGCTCTCAAGTCCGCGCACGCGACTCGAGTACGGAGCGTTTGCAGCGGCTTGAAAAGCAAAATATGATAAATATACAAGCTCGCGCTAGGGAATCGAGCTCTGAGTATTCCCAACGCCTTTAAGACAGAGAGAAAGACAACAGACGTCAACGACTAGAATTCGCAATCGAATTTCAGCTCACAGTAACAGATCGGCTTTCAGATACGATCCACAGATTGATTATGCTCAACAGCCTTACGTCCAAGTCGGAGCCACGAATAAGATCTGCTCTAAGTGTTCTGCGAAAAAATGGGCCGATGAACCTAGTGGTATGTGCTGTGCTTCTGGTAAAGTTAGTCCCCCAATATTCAGGACCCGCCACAGCCAATTAAAAATCTTTTGAGAAATAATCATTCACTATCTGGACATTTTTTAACCAACATACGTAGGTATATACGCCTTTTTCAGACGACTTCGTTTGGCGCGAAAGAAATTAGAGAAGAAAATTTTATGCCCACTTTTAAAATAGAGGGACAAGTATATCATCTTATAGGTAGCCTTTTACCACCATCAGGCCAAAATCCACAATACTTGCAGATATATTTCATTTCAGACGCAGATCAGCTATCGTTGCGGTCAAACATAGCTCCAACGCTAAAAATTGATTTAATTAACGAACTACAGATCGCACTGAATAGCCACAATGTATACATACGAAGTTTTAAACAAAGCTTAGAACATAAGTCTTCTGATATTTTAAAGTTAATTATTCACTCCGATTGCCCACCGCAGACAGCACACCCGGGCAGATATAATGCTCCAGCTGTAAACGAGGTAGCCGTTCTCTTCTGTGTATGGTTTTCTGGGATATTCTGCCGTGTATATGTGACCTCTCTGGCCAACGTTTCGGATCCCATTGCAGGGTCCATCATCAGGGCTGATGTGATGAGTGAGTGTTGAAGTGTAGGTTAAGTATTGCCTTGCAATACCGTACCGAAGTCAAGGTGTCTCCAAGTTTGTGTTATGTTAAATACTGGATTGCAGTACCGTGTCGAAAGCAAGGTGTGTGTCTTGATGTAGTGTGTTATGTATCTACTAACGGATGTCGGACTGTGCGGATCGTCGATTTTGATTTATCCTGCAGCGCCGGATACCACGATGTTTTTAACTTAAGACCGTCATCCCTAGGTGCTTGTATATTTCAATTGCTTTTTTGACCAGGGACGTGTGGTGACTTTTGGGCTTTCCTAAGATTTTCGGCTCAAATGAAAAATAGTGGCCCGTATCTAGAAAGTGCTCAGCCAATGCCGATTTTTCAGGGTGACCGAGTTTGCATGCTCTTTTATGCTCACCAACCCTCTTTGAAATCGTGCGTGCTGTTTGTCCCACATACACTTTTTCGCAATTTTGACAGTCGAGCCTATAAACACCGTCGGTCTCAAGGGGATCCCGATCCTTCGCTGGTCTTAAGAGGTCCTTAACCTTGTTGTTTGTGCCGAACACTGTCTTAATCTTCTGTTTCTTGAGCACTTTGGCAATCCTGTCTATTACATTATGGATATAAGGCAAGAAAGCAATCCCTTTGATCTCAGCTTCTGTGTTTCCAACAAGTGGAAGGTGTAGCGATGGGAAACCCACTTTCCCCAGTAATTGCAAACTTCGTAATGGAGAAATTCGAAGAAACGGCTCTAGACACAGCACCTTTGATCCCCAAGGTTTGGTGGAGGTATGTTGATGACGTGTTTGCAATCTGGAAGAAAAACTACAGGACTTTCTTGAACACCTCAACACGCTGCAAAAGAAAAATATTTTTTTTGGATGCGTCAGGTGGCACTGGAAAGACGTTTCTTGCAAATTTTATCAGTATACCCTGACATTGAGAATTTACACAAAAGGACTTTCATTGGTTATGTTCTAGGGCAATAGTGTCACCTAGGAATGATGCTGTCAACGAAATAAACAATCTGATTATTCAAAAAGTCCCAGGCCAAATAAAAAACTACAAATCGATCGACACCGTGACTAATATCGAAGACGCAGTCCATTATCCACAGGAATTTTTAAATTCACTAAACCCTTCTGGACTGCCGCCATACGAATTGACGTTAAAAATCGGAATTCCAATCATGCTTTTGAGAAATTTAAGCCCCCCGAGCATGTGCAATGGGACGAGGCTGCTTATTAAGGAATTGAGGGACAATTTAACTGTAGCGACCATTATCACCCAGCAGCTGGTCAACTAGCTCAAATACCGAGGATACCGATGATCCCAACTGATCTGCCAATCCCATTTAAACGGCTTCAATTCCCGGTAAAAACATCTTTCGCGTTAACTATTAATAAGTCCCAAGGCCAAACCTTCGAATTAGTAGGGATCGACCTACGAAAAGAATTTTTTACTCATGGCCAACTGTATGTTGGCCCATCGCGGGTCGGAGCTCCAGAAAAACAATTTATTTTGCTGCCACAAAATAAAACAACATCAAATATCGTTTACAGGGAAGCTCTGACCTAATAAATTTAATAACTTATGTTTTGTATGATCTTTTTACAAACATTAGAAATAAATATAAAATAATCAAATATTAAAAAAGAAATAAAAAGTAATAACGAAAAAATTCATTAAAATAATTATATCCAAATTTTCTTTATAATGTACTCTTTTTAAGTAACCTCTGAAGCAAAAAGAAGGGTGTATGTGTGCGTGTGTGTTAATTTATGCACGGGTATTTAACAAATTAAATACCCGTGCGAAGCCGGGTGGGCGGATAGTTATAGTATAATTTTGGATTTTTCGAAATTTTAACGGTTTTTTCAAATTGGAAACCAACTAACCAAATGAGAAAAGAGCCCGACGCGTGGAGAAGGCGCGAAACCTGTTTCAACTTGTCTGACTCGAGCCATGGGTCCGATTAGACGGTTTCGCCGACGCCCTGCCCCGCTATACCAATTATTACGTTTTCAATATTCTATAAGTTTTAAGGATAATAATATACATGGAATAGATTTTCCACATGATTTTCAATATTCTATTAGTTTTAAGGATAATAATATACATGGAATAGATTTTCCACATGATTTTCAATATTCTATTAGTTTTAAGGATAATAATATACATGGAATAGATTTTCCACATGAACTTAATGCAAGAGGATATGTTGATAGAATATCAAATTGGAAACAATACAAATGAGAAATGTAGTATAATAAAAACTTGGTTTTTATGGGTTAGTTTTTTATTCTAGCTTAACACAAGTAATTACTCACCGGCACTGATATCTATATTGTATCTTTATTTGAACTAAGAACCCAAATGAATATTAGTCGGCGTCGCAATATTTAATTAGTATTCAAATATGTACATAATGCTCTGCGATGAAAAATATAAATGACTCGTCAATCACTTGTGTTCTCCACGGAAACAATAAATGCAGGTGCGGTCCGCTGAGTTCGCTTCCGAAGCCGCCGATGTACTCGCAGGCCGGGAGTGCAGAAAATTCTTCAAGTCCAGAATCCGTGCCAAGTCGAAATGCAGAAGTCAGTAGAAAATCCAGAGTCCAAATCCAAAGAAGAAAAGCAGGGGTCAAGCAGGGTGTGAAGTAAAAGGCAGAATAAAATGTTCCAGTAGGCGTACTCGGCAGAGGCTCCCAGCAGAATGAGGCACTCGATTTTCGATTTTTTTCGATTCCTTAGAGTCTACGATACTCTGAGTACTTTACATGCGGCTAGACCGCCTAGTTCTACTTCTACAAGTGCGTCAGTTCTATAACTTTGACACTTTTGCTAACTACTTATTGTAATAAACATCGTATGTTTTATATTTTACATGAATTCGAAAGGGTAAAAAATTTTTAATAAAAAACCCACTAAACATTTTACGTGATATATGAGGCACTCGCCCGCCCGGCGCAGTATTTATACAGTCCGGAAAGCTTCCCCCTGACTAGCGCCGCCGACCAATCTGCGCGCTCGACTCCCCGGGCGCTCCGAGCGCAAAACAGACGGCCCCCGATGCCGATTCGCCGATTAAAATTGAATATTTTAATCGATAGCAAATTAAACGCCACCCCCCCGGGGATTTTAACACATCATCTATACCAATCTATGTCTTGCCCATAGGATGATGTCGTTTACTGGAACCGCAAGAGTGAATTTACCTAGTTATTCAACAAAATATGCCGATTTACCGCGGCATTTTCAAGAATTAATTTACATTTAATTCGGTTAAAAATAGTAAACATGATTTTACGAGATTCTAAGTTATACCATTAGATAGATCTCAACCAAGCGCATCCTTTGGTGATATTTTCAAGTATGTCGGATAGATATTAATTGCGTAATAGGCAGACAAAGTATGTCACCACAAATAAAGCGCGCTAGCGCACTTACAGACACGCAAAAACATATCACTCCCATAGATGTTCACATGAGGAACACAATAAAAAATGTTTCAGCTCGCTAGGACGTCTGTAACGTCCGTAATCAGAGTTCAAAAATATTCGCTGGCGGCCCTACTCCAGCCGCACGGCGCCATCGTGGCGCCGGGTTTTTTCCATTGGCCCGCGCGGGCTGAGAACAGGCGGCGCGGTCGGCGAGTCTACCAGGGCCCACCCAAGATATTTTACTCTCTTATAAACATTTTTCATTTTAATTTCTACTTTACAACACCACACAAAGGACTCATTTGGCACATTTAAAATACTTATGTATTTTTACTTCCTCGCCTCTTCGAGGCAGGACATTTACATTAATTCCATCAAAATAGCGGCGATTTAAAAATGATTTTATCCCCATCGCGCGAGCTTTCCCTGTATATCAAGACCACGAAACATCAATTTTATTCAATATTACATTTACAAATGTCTTATCTAATTATTAAATATTTCATTCTTAAGATATTTCATTAAATATTTCATCAAACTTAAATATTTCATTTTCTTAAGTATTTCAAATATTTCAACACTTTATAAGATAAGACCAAAAAATGCAATTTCTTCGTGGAATTTCTTCAACGCCCTCCGTCGGAGATGCCAAACGCATCGCGTCGGTGCAGTATCCTCTCAACTAGGATCGCAGCGCCGGCTCGCTGCCCGCGCCGAGTATCCGCCTGGAGGCAAGGTGGGTCCCCACGTACGGCATTCGCCCATACAACGGACCTGGGCCCTACTAAGGGCCAACATTCACGACTTCAGACGGGTCATCATCATCATCATCCCGTCGTCATAATTCTACCTGTCCGATACAACTTGGTCAGTTAAATTGTCTTTGTTTATTATTGTGCCTTATGTATTTCATTATGTAATAACATATTATTTCATTCCTATTAATTTTTTCCATTCTATTGTTACTCTTCATGTCTATTATTTTGTATTTGTTCTTGTTGTTGTTATATACCTGTATTTCAAATTTGTTTATTTGTGTAATATGCTAGAACACAGGTCAGCATGCTCGATTCTGTTTATTCATGCTCTTAGGACCGGTTGTTTGATCAAGAGTAAAAGTTATGAAAAAGGCATAAATTTTTGCATTTTCCGCCAATTAAAACACCGTTTTCGTAAAAATGTATGCTTTATGCTTAATTATTACATAACTATTGATCAAAGAGCCGGCCCGTACACGTAGGTACATATATCACTAACATGTGTCTGTTTTATTTCCGCATAAATAGATAAATAAATTAGGGGTCGAAAATATTCTAGAAGTATATCGATATTTTTTTTATCATCAAACGTGATGCGGGCATGTTTGCTTCATGAATTTAAACATAGACCAATGGCTCCAAAGCTACGTCATGAGATATGCGTAGAGTTTGAAGGAGATGTGCTAAAATAACGAACTGCACACAAGTGGTGAGTTATATTTTTCCCACCGATGCGCGATGATGAATGCCTTGAAGATGCACCACGTTTAGGAAGACCCTCCGTTTTTGAAAACAAACGATAGTTCTTTGATAAAAACCAAACAATTATGGTTAGGATATTGAGATTAGACTTTGTGCAACTGGAACGTGTAAAGGATGGGTTACTTCATGAACCACCAAGAGTAGAAGAAAACCAGAAGAAAAATAATAAGATATTTGTGATTATTTTTCTGTTCTTACACCAAACTACACAATAGTTATCATCATCATCATCACTCTCGGCTCTACAGCCGCTGGTAGGTCTCGGCCTTGTGTCACCAGCGTACCGCCATCGGCCGGACCGACCTTTTGTTCGAAGGCAAAATATCTCAGCTTTTGTTATAACATTACAAATGGACAATTTCTCCTAGGATCGCGCGCCATTAAAAAAATAATAAACAATGAATTAGAAAGCCAAATTTAGGGCACAGGACATTGCCGAAGATGTTAAAGTGCATTTACTTTTGTTAAGAGAACAATACGCCTGCACCCTTTGTTCTAAAGAAACATCTCGAAAGGGTGAACGTTGAGCAATGACTTAACGACTGGATGCATATCTTCCTACGACTGGCCATCATGTTAAACAATAGGAAAAACGTTACAGGCCAAATGTTAACGCATGAAACAATAGTCAAGAAAGTCGCGTTTTGTAAAGCAGTCGCCGAGTGTTTCAAAAATACATTTCTTTAGATGAAACGAATAATATTTAGAAATATAAATTAAGATAAAAAAATTTAAGTAATTACAAAAATAAATGTTACACCGATTAGAGTAGATGTAAATACTGCTATATTAATTAATTTTCACCGAGTGTTCTTAATGTTTCTTCTAGTAATAAGGTTTAATATGATTTCTTCAAAATAAAATAAAATTGTAAGAAAGCCTCAATCAGCTTAGTGAAGTGTTATAGTATTTTTCCTACAAAATAATTTCTTCTTTCAAAAGAAAAAAAAGGAAAATCTTTCTTAGAGAATGAATCTTAGAATTTGTAGGCACGTTGCTTTAGTAATATACATCTGCAATAAAGAGTGGAATTAAAATGGTGACGAGATAGTATAAAACAGTGATAATAAAGTTTTTGCGGATCGGGCAAAAAAGGCTACGAGAATCGAACAATCAGTTTAAACCCACAGGGTCGCCGAGGCCGCGACCAGCGCGCGTCGAATGACTAGACAATGGTGGGCGTGGCGGCAAGAACGAAGAATCCTGTGACCAATAGCGTCAACCGGGGCCAGGGATGAATTGAGAGAAACCAGTGGATGACGAGGGTGGACCCGGAGCGGTCCAATCGGTAAACAGACACCACCCTCTTAGCCAATGGGAAGCTAGGGGATGTCCCCGTACCACCGTCGACCACACCCCAGGTCGGCAAAAGAGGTATATAAGACGAAACCTGCCTCTGGGAGGCAGTCGAGTTGAGAGTTGAGTTGGAGTGACGTGGAGGACCTGGAGATTCTAGCGGTGCCCGTAAGCGCTGGTTCAGACTCAGCGGGAACCGTGCAGTTCCAGAATCGCGTGGGATCCGTGCGGGTCTTATTTACCTAGGTTTGTATGTGATCATTCAGACACAACCGTGCGGTTAGTCAACCGCCGCGGTGCCCGCAACCCAACCGCTAGTAAGCGCTTGTTCAGACACAGCAGGAACCGTTCAGTTTCAGAATCGCGTTTCAAAACACGCGATTTGTGTCATCTGTTCACACAGCCGCGGTTAATAAGCGATTTGTGCGCGCGAAAATAAACGTCAGTTTGACAGTTCTGGTGCCGTTCTCCATCTTTGAATATCAGAGATATATTCGCTCATTACTTTGTTAACGACGGCCGTGTTCCATTGCAAGACACATAAATATCATTCTGTCAGTTCATTTTTGGTGAATAAATACCTACTTCTCTAAAATACTCTTTTTGTCCACCATTTCCAAATGTCTCCACCAAATCCTCACACTGAAGATTTTATTTATTTATTTTTTTTTATTTTGGGAATCTCAACAGTATACAATTTATTATAATAATACATCATGTATTGAGTAATTCGTAGACCAATTATAGAGATCCACGGCATAGAATGTTAAGTCAAGCAATAAAGAGAACATATATTAAATAGAGGGATAGGAGTGGGAGTTAGAGGGGGAAGTGGAGTGAGGTGTATGGGATTGTGGCTGAGTGGAGTGCGTATGTATTCTGTGCGTGACGTTGAACACAGATATGGGGGTATGTGTAAAGAGTGATGAGAGTTTGGCTGCGGTGTGTGTATGATGATGGTCGGTCTCAGTTAATCCGGTGAAGATATGGAAACTAGTAATATAATATAAGCGGTTTAAATACGATTTTTAAGAGCTGAGATGTTGGTATTAAATATATCAATGTCATTGAAGTGGTCATTGTATGCTTTGCATGTTCGCTGGATGAATGAGTTCTGTGCATAAGAGGTTCTGCTTATGGGTACATGGAAGAGCACGGACTGTCGGGTTCGCCTTGATGGAGCGTGGAGAGAAACCAGCTCCAATTGGCTGGGACAGTCAATATGTCCCTGAAGTAACTTGAAAAGTAGTATTTGATCAGCTCGTGCTCTTCTATGTTCCAGGGTTCTCATGTTATAGAAATCCATTGCTTCCATATATGAGTCGAAATACATGCCGGATTTACCATTGAGGCGACGCAAAAACCTGTTCTGAATTTGTTCTATTCTCGCAATGTATGTTGTCTGTTGTGGATTCCAGACCTGAGATGCATACTCCAAGTGACTGCGAACGTAGGAATAATATAAAATTTTTAATGAGTGAGGATTTTTGAATTGTTTGCAGGTTCGAAGTATGAATCCCAGCATACTGTAGGCTTTGGAGATAATATGGTCAAAGTGCGCTTTAAAAATAAGTTTACTGTCGAGAATTATTCCGAGGTCTTTTAATTCGCATTTGTTTTCTAGTTGAGCATTGTTTATTGAGTAGGCAAATTGAATGTTATTGGTTTTCCTGGAAAATGTCATTTGAAAGCATTTTTTGCGTTAAGAAGAAGTTTGTTTATATGACAGTAGGCAGAAACGCGGTTAAGATCTTCTTGAATTTTTCGGCAATCGTCTAGGGAGTTCACTTTTGCGAAAATCTTCATATCATCCGCATAAAGTAGGAAACTAGCGAAATGAAAGCAGTTTTGTATGTCATTTATATAGATTATGAACAGTAATGGACCCAGTAAACTCCCTTGAGGGACTCCAGAGGAGATGCGAGCCCAGTCAGATTTAAGACCGCCGATGACAACTGCATGGTTTCTGTTGGTAATGTAGGAAATAAGCCACCTTAGGCCCGGTTGTTTCAAGTTCGATCAAAGTAAGCGGAAATACTGGCTTAAACTGAGCTTAACCTCAAGCTCACTCGAAATCTCGAAGAATTGAGTTGTTTCAAATTTAAAATCGGATTAGGGGTGTTGCAATTGTGTAAAATAAAAATCATAGACAAATGCACGCCAAAATAATTTTGCATATGGCAACACATAATTTAAATTTCATTTGACAGCAAGCAGATCAAAGCAGATGTTTCGAAACATGTCATCAACAATGCTGTTTTACTGAAGATTTCCACAAGAAGATGAAAGGAGACTAGTGGGCCGCATTACGCAACTAATTTAATGTTTTGTTGCTTTGTTCCCACCTAAATGCGTACTGTCCAACAGATTTTCGAAGTAGATTCGAGAATACGATGAAAAGCGCCAGGAAGGTTAGTTATTGACGAAATTAAATGTTATCTTACCTATTTAGTGTTTGCAAGAACAATATGTTTTTATTTGATCTGTATTGTATTTCTTTAGTTTTTCTGTTTATAACCTTTTCTTTGTTTGCAGGTAATAAGAAAAGTGAATCCAAAGCCTACGACTGATATGCAGAATAAATTATATGTGGTTCAGTTAGATATTTTCAAAACCCAACTATCTAAAGAATCGGCAGGAAATTCACGAAGTTGTTTTGGAAAGGCATAATTCCAAAAGAGATCTGGCTTAATTTTATTACAAGTTGTATTTTTTATTAAAATATTCATTTTCCTGTTAATAGGTAGGTATATAAAATATAATAAAATAAAAGAATTTCATACACCGAATATATTGTTTTATTACTATTATTCCGCGGACGTCCTCTGCTTCTGCTGCTTTCGACAAACAATTTTCCTTGCCATCCTTTCTTTGCTCATCTGTTCCACATGACCAAACCAGTGGCCATGTCACTGGCTCTGCATACTGAGAATTCCGAGTTCGATTCCCGGTGAGGTCGCAATACATCTTTCTGATTTCTTTAAAATCTAGGTGTTCTTGTCAGACCGCAATTAAAATTGGGCCTTCAGGCCCATTGTAGCATTAAAAATTGCTGTACATTTGGTTTGAGGGCATAGTCCCGGTCTCCTACAATATAGCAATTACCAAATCTGGTACCTAGTACCGTTTGTCGTAACTTGATATTTTGTTTGGACATAATGACAAATATATTTCTGATTTTTATAGTGCTCTTCGGCTGACTAAAATGTGGCCTGTGGTCAGCCATTGCTCTGGTAATGGCTGACACTATCCGCAGTCCAAGAAGCAGTGTTCCAGATAAATCACCTACGCACCTTTCATGGATATAAATGTAAAATTATCAAAACCCGAGTGAAATAGAAACCTTGAAAAAAAATATTGTCGACAATGCCCTGCGGTAAAATTCATTTAGAGTTGCGGAAAAATCAATTTCTTCTGACAAAAAAGTATTGTTCGAGATCTAAGTAAAGTACTTCTCCTGTTAAGGATATACTGTAGGATCAGTCGATCGTCAGAAAAGCCTGTGTCACCCTACATAATATTGTACATTTCGACACTGTGTATGTAAAATGTCGAAAAATTAATAAAAAAATATTTTATTGACAGATGTCAATTACATTGCGCAATGCGCATGTGCGACTCTGACCGAGAGTTTAATCTAAAATTTCCGCTCAGAATTCTCTGACAGATTTCGCTTAATCCGATTTGAAACAACCCGTTTTTGAAAAAAGTACTAAAAATTTCAGTTTTTAACTCTACGCTTACTTTGATCGAACTTGAAACAACCGGGCCTTAGGGCCGGTTGTTTCAAGTTGGATTAAAGTAAGCGTTCTTTTAAAGCATAGATTTTTACGTTCTCCACCAATCAGACGATCCGTTTTCGTAAAAATCTATGCTTTTATCGACCGCTTACTTTGATCGAACTTGAAACAACCGGGCCTTAGTAAGTCACCGTGGATTCCTATTTTTATCAGTTTATCAGCTAAAATGTCATGATCGACTTTGTCAAATGCTTTACTGTAGTCTGTGTATATGGCATCGGTTTGCGCTCGTTGATCCATTGAGGTTAGCGCGTACTGCGTGAAGGTTAGTAGTAGGGATGGGTCGTCGACGTATTTACCGTCGACGAAACGAGACCGTCCACGTCCAACCATCGACGAGACGATCAACTAGTTGAATTCGTCAACTAGTTGACGCGTCAACTTCGTTACGCGGACGTCGCGGACGTTTATCTAAACATCGGGACGATGGTCAACTGTCTACGGTTTGACGCGACGCTGCTCGACGGCACAACCGTTGGTTATTTTTATTACGTTAATTTTTAAAATTTAAAGAAGTTCGAAGGAATATAGTTTCGGGGAAAGTAAAACCGCTACTTGTGCTTATTTGTAAAAAGAAATATTTTATTATTTATTTGTTTACGCACATTATAGGCTTTTACATATTGTTTTATATACTTCTTTCTATATATAATAAAGTTAATAAAATAAAGAAAGAAGTAGGTATACACAACAATATCAGGTGTAAGCAGTAAAATATAAATATAAACTACATATATAAGCAGTGAAAGTATCGGGTATAAGCATTAAAATATGAGTATAAAAATTAAAAATATAAAGTACAAAGCAATGTGTGTATAAAAAAATATATTAGATACACATTATTACATGTGTACAGGGTTATTTGTAAAACAATAATAACCTAGCAGGACTATATTCCTGCCTTGATTATGAGTATTATTTTTTGTAAAACGTTGGACTATCACTACACTAACTCAAATCGATTACGAAAAATTCATTCGTTTCAATACAAGTTAAATAAAATTATAAAAACCTTTACATTTATTTATTATCTATAAATTTATAAATAAATACATAATTTAAAAATACTTTACATTTGAGATGTTATCTAGAAATTTATTGAAGAATACATCTTTCAAAGTCAGACTTTCACTTTGTGGTGACATTATTAATAAATAAATATATCTGTATTATTTGTCAACTTTAGTTTAAGGCTCAATTTGAGAAAAGGAACATTGTTCCCGAAACATGTAAAAAACCAATAAAAAGTGGTGTAAACAAAATTATAATAGATTTATTTTTTTATCTATAAAGTTGAAAATAGGGAATTTATAATAAAAATTAATTAAACCTAAATTCAAGATTATATTACATATACAATAATTAATGTTGGACTCCTGAATAAGGACCATAGTTAGGTATAGAAATTTTTATTCCCTACAAGTTTGTTTATCATTTATATGCTAAAGTTGAAAAGTAAGGAAATAACACAATAATTAAATTTTAGCATCCCTTTTCAGGTAAATATATAAGAAGTCGAGATCGATCGAATAAAATATTGATTTTAGAAAAATATCTAGCCGGCCTATTAATTAATAATAGTTCAATAAAAAATAAAATAATTAAACAGAATTGTTTTATTTTATACAGCGTAAAATTGGGAATTCACCGAATCGTCGCACGTGACATCACAAAAAATCAAGTAAAAAATAATGGATAATAGCTTATTAAGCCTATCTCGCCCTACGCATGTATTCAAATTTCAAATCTCTAGTCATAGTTCGTGTACACAGATCTGCACTCTATGGTAGTGTACTTTAGAGTTGAAATGAAATTACCCGTCGAGCCGTCTATGACGTCTATGGCATCTACAAGTCGACAGCGAGAGAAATAAACGGAGACGTTTTGTCTTGCTCTCGCTCGTTGCTTTGCATTGCGTTAATCTCGAATCGTCCACCGACCACGGCGTCCGCTGTCCACCGTCTACGAATTCAACTAGTCCATGCGATAAACGTAAACGGTCGACGCGTCGATGCAACGTCAACGGTTGATTTCAACTAGTCCGTCCATTCAACGCCCATCCCTAGTTAGTAGATTGGTGACAGTTGATCTTCCCGCGAAGAATCCGTGTTGCTGGGGATTAATGTATGGCTTTATGGCGCTAAATATCTGGGTATAGACTAGTTTTTCAAAGAGTTTACTGAATATTGACAATTTTGAGATTGGTCTGTAGTTAGTTACGTAATTTTTTTGACCAGATTTAAAAATAGGGGTTATGTGCGCATTTTTCCATTGATCCGGGAAAGTACCTTCTTCATTAAGGGATTTAATAAAAAGTAAACAGAGTGGATGGACGATACTGGAAGAGCATGCATGTACGAACGAGGGGGGAATACCGTCAGGCCCTGCGCCTTTATTCAAATCTAGACTATTTATATGATCTCGTAAAACGGTTGGGTTTATCGAAATTTGTTTAATGTCAGCCGGGCCAAAGTCGACTATAGAGGGTGGGTGTACCCCTGAGGTATTTTGAGTAAATACGGATTTAAAGTATTGTGAGAATAGGTTGCAAATATCTTGTCCATTCACTGAGGTTTGGTTAAGGTATATGACTTTATTTGGAATAGTTGATGATTCATTTTTTGATTTCGCGTATGACCAAAATTGTTTAGGGTTCGATGTTATTGCATTTTCTATTCTTTGGATATAATTACTGTAATGTGACTTTGACAATCTTTTCAGCCTGGTCCTCAACAGGGAAAAAGTTTCGTAATCAATTGGATTTTTGTACAATTTGAATTTTTTTAAATATTTGTATTTTTCCTTGCATATTTTTATTAGAGATGGCATGTACCACGGGGGATACTTATTAGACCAAATGTATTTGAATGGTATATGTGCTTCGATTAATTTTTCAAGAATATCATAGAATAGAAATGTTGCATCGTTCGTGTTGAGCTCTTCAAAAATAGAATCCCAGTTCATCGTGTTTAGCTTGTTGTTTATTGTTATATAATCTCCGTTTCGAAATTGTACTACTTTTTTCTTAAGCTGGTTTATTTGGGGAGAATCCACGGAAGCTGCAAGAGTTATATTGATCGCTATATGGTGTGCGTCTTCTGCAACTAGTGGATCATCACTCGCCTTTGCTTCTATAGTGTTGTGATTGCAGAGAACGAAGTCGAGAATTCTACCCAAACTATTAATTGAATTATTGAATTGTTTTAAGCCTAAAAAGTTTATTGTATCACAGAACTCTCCGCTCAGTGACCTTGTATAGTGGGTTGGAAGGAGATATTTATTATTGCTGATACTTCCCCAGGAAATATCAGGGAGATTGAAATCGCCGAGTATGAGAAAAATGTCAGAGGGAGTAGAGCCTTCAATAATATTGTTTAATTAAATTTAAATGAGTAGCTTGTTGGTCTTGTGGTTAGGACACTGGCCTCGTGATCCAAAGGTTGCGGGTTCGATCCTCACTCCAGACTAGCAAGTTAGTCCTATTTTCATAGTACAAGCGCTTAGCTTAGTTTGAAAATAGTAAGAATATTGATGTGACACGTATTCCGTGTTCACATCTCTATTTTTCTTTAAGAAAAAAAAAAAAAAAAAAAAAAATTGGTGAAGGAATGTTTGCAGAATGGAAGAGTGCGAGGGTCCGCCGGGAAGATAGACGCAGCAGATATATAGATTGCTACGTTTGGTATTAGAAGTGATGGGGATACATACCCAGATATCTTCTGCCTCGGTCCGCCAATGGGATAGTTCCACTGCATTGAGGTCTGAGTTTATAGGAAGAACTACACCTCCTCCAAGTTTTTGGCCGGTTAGGGAATAATCTCTGTCACGCCTTAATACTGAATATCTAGAGTCAAAAATTTCGCAGTTATTAATGTTACCTATTAACCAGCTTTCTACTATGCCCACACAGTCCCAGTGGTTACATGCAACGTTATTTAGGAATGTGTCTGTTTTCGTGCGTAAACCTCGCGCATTTTGAAAGTATATATCAAGACATTGTGTCATTGTCAGTTAAAGGTGTAATAAGGTGTAATTTGTAGCGAATTGGGTAAATATAAAATAATAGAAAGAAGTATACCGTATATACGTACGTAGCGAACTGGGTAATAAGTAGAACATAATAAAATGGGGCAAAGTGTATAAACATTCAGAAGGGATATAGTGCGCTCGCGCTTGCAAGAAGTATGTATTTTGGAGGAATATGTATATGAAGTGTGGATGACTGAGACCGATACAATGATGATAATGATATGTAGAAATATTGTTATTATTTCTATCGCCATAAGC
This sequence comes from Agrypnia vestita, assembly GCA_016648135.1. NCBI lineage: Eukaryota > Metazoa > Arthropoda > Insecta > Trichoptera > Phryganeidae > Agrypnia > Agrypnia vestita. Next base: position 116,067 of record JADDOH010005394.1, read on the forward strand.
CGAAGGGTAGAATGAGACGTGTGATGTACATGATATTTATGTATTGGAAGTACTCACAGAGTGCCATACAGAGCAAAACGGCTGTTGATCGACCGCTGTGGAATCGGGTTAGGTAGGGACAGGGGAGTTCAAGGAAATGAGAGAAGGGAGTAAGGTCTGGAGATGGTATACGAAAATTTATTAATTTGGAGTGGGGCGCAATTATAATAAATGTAGGTCCCGCTCGATCCCAAATTACAGGTCTTTTCTCCACTTCATCAATAAAAAGTTCAGTGTCAAAGCGATCCATAACCATAGAAAAGAGAATATAATCCACGCGTGCTCCTGTTTTGACATGGAACCGTGCGGTGCCCGCAACGCGACTGAATGCTCTCGTAAGGCCCCATAGTAATAGGATCGTGCGGGCGCCGTGCGGGTCTATTTTCTAGCGGTTGGGTTGCGGGCACCGCAGCGGTTGACTAACCGCACGGTTGTGTCTGAACGATCAAATACAAACCAAGGTAAATGAGACCCGCACGGATCTCATGCGATTCTGAAACGGCACGGTTCCCGCTGTGTCTGAACAAGCGCTAATAGACCCGCACGGCGTCCGCACGATCCTATTACTATGGAGCCCTACGAGAGCGTTCAGTCGTGTTGCGGGCACCGCACGGTTCCCATGTCACAACAGGAGCACGCGTGGATTATATTCTCTTTTCTATGGTTATGGATCGCTTTGACACTGAATTTTTTATAGATGAAGTGGAGAAAAGACCTGTAATATGGGATCTTCAGTGTGAGGATTACTCAAATATGCCAAGAACCAAGCTTGGCAGGAGTTGGTGGAGATATTTGGAAATGGTGGAAAAAATGGTGGAGTATTTTAGAGAAGTAGGTGTTTATTCACCAAAAATTAACTGACAGAATGATATTTATGTGTCTTGCCATGGAACACGGCCGTCGTTACCAAAGTAATGAGCGAATATATCTCTGATATTCAAAAATGAAGAACGGCACCAGAAATGTCAAACTGACGTTTATTTTCGCGCGCACAGATCGCTTATTAACCGCGGCTGTATGAACAGATGATACAAATCGCGTGTTTTGAAACGCGATTCTGAAACTGAACGGTTCCCGCTGTGTCTGAACAAGCGCTTAATAACTTTTAAGTGTGTGTAGTTTGTAGTGTGCACTACACTTCAAAACGTGTGAAGTGTGCACTTCAATGTAATGTAGTACTACATTGTAGTAGTGAGTACAGAGCGGACCCATCACTGATGTCGCGGCAGTTGTAGTCGAGGTTGGTCGGAATATCTCCAGATAAAAGGTCCGATGATTCAAATTTTGACATTTCGACCGAACGGAACACGAAAACGATGTCGTCCCCGGAGCTGTTGAAGTTCACCAATTGCTCTATTCTACGCAATGATAAAATTATCAGAGAAGACTTGTGGGTTCGCAGTGGTATCATAGTTGATCCAGAAAAAGTGTTTTTCGTGGAAAAGTTGTCAGCTGATAAAGTTATAGATTGTAAAGGTGCAATTATTTCACCCGGGTTCATTGACTTACAGATTAATGGTGAGTATTTAATATTTCTTTCATTTCGGTTTCTTCATACAAATTCTAATATCAAAATAAGCTTAAGCGAAGTTTAAATCAAAAAAGCGATGTGTGACAAACAGAAAAAAGAAGAAAACACTAAAGTTATAATGGGAGATAATTTTTGATTTGCTTGTTGGCAAAAAACATTTCACATATAATACATAGTTTCAAAGTGTCATTCTGATTTGATAGCGACATCAATATTATGTAAAATGTTTAGGTATGAACGGATATTTTACTAATTTTAGGTAAATATTACCAAAACCAGAAATAAAAAATAATAACTTCTATGCGGAGGAAGCTGAAGAATGCACATGAATGTCATCTTATGAATGTATGAAAATGTCCATAAGGTAAAAGTATATTCCCTTATATTTGAAAAGTTATCGTGAAATGATTTGTAAGAACTTAATGTAGGTATATAATAGGCATAATATATTTATTTAAGTATGTGCTTGTTGGAAACTAGTTGGAAAAAACGCATTTAACCTGTCCGGTAGTGAGTTTTTGACAAGAAAACTCTATCACGGGAGTGAGTTTTTTTAATATTTAAAAAATATTTTAAAAAATATGACAAATCATAGAACGTGAAAAAACAATACATTTTTACTTAGAAACTAACACAAAAAAATCAATAATAAGCGATTTAAAAGGAAATAACAAAAAATATTTTCCATAAATCGTCAACCATCGGTCAATCAGAACAAATGATGTTTTGAACACAAAAAAATTGAATTGACTTACCACAATTTGAATTACGCCAAGATGAATGAGAAATATAAAATGTTATTTTTCTTTTCACACTCGTACACTTACGATTTAATACAATTACACACTAAATACACAATACACAATATGATTAAATGCACAACAACTTTTTTATTTTCATTACAAAATTCACTTTATTCAATATATCTATATGTCTATTACGCACACTTCTTATTAGAGGTATTGTATGTACACAAGCATAACATTTCATTAAACTAATATGGTTTTTTTGTGTGGTAGTCCTCGAAACATGGATACACACAAAATGCAAGATGGCAGTCGGTGCACATATATTTTGTTTCCCTTCTTTTTTGAGGTCGAACTGTTGTATGTCTACAGGCATGACATTGTCGCTGAGTTCGCCTTCCTTGGGCTGCAGTTTGTGGTACGGGACGGAGAAAATGTTTCCCCGAAAGGCTAGTTGGATGATCCACTACTCGCCTTCCTCCAGATGATGCCGGCCTTTGTGTGTGGTATTTATCGACCATCTGAGCGACTAAATTTTCTCGGAATTCACTAAACCTTTTGCGTTTTCAAACGATGCAAAAAGAAAGCATTTAGCGTACCTATGTCAATTAATCTGAAGAAAATTTTTTTATACCATTTTATGGATTTTCTGGAACTGTCTACAAAGCCCAATATGCGGTCCACTTTGTCAACAGCGCCCATATTTTTTGAATAGTCTACAACAACCTCTGGCTTAATTTTATTTTCTCCCGTGCAATGCTCAGTTTTATTGCTAACAATCATCGCATTTGTATGCATGTTAGTGAGCATTATGACATCTCTTTTATCGTTTCATTTTAGCGCCATGAGGTTGTCAGAATACAAAGACTTCATTTCGCCTTTTTTCATTTTTTCATTACCGAATTTCGGCATGTTTTTTCTGTTTGCTCTAGCTGTTCCACATGCATTTGTTTTATTTTTGTGTAAAAAGTCAAACAAAGCTGGACTTGTATACCAGTTATCTACAAAAAGTCTGTGACCTTTCCCTAAATAATCCTTCAGCATAGTGGTAACAACTGAACCTGATATACCAATGTCATCAATCGGGTTCATTTCAATGTCTGATTGAGAGCCAGTATACACAATAATATCTAAAACATAGCCAGTGAGTGCATCGCAGTGCACAAATAACTTGATCCCAAACCTATGCCGTTTTGAGGGTATATAAATTTTGAATGAAAGTCTTCCCTTCCACAATACGAGACTCTCATCTACACACAAATTCTTAAATGGATAAAAAGTAGATTTGAAAATAGTTTTCAGTGGATCCAGAAGATTTCTTATTTTCCATAATTTATCTGTTGTCCTGATATCGTCACAAAAATGAAGGGCTCGCAGCAAAAGTAAAAATCTATCTTGGGAAAATAAAACTTTGAAGAATGGTGTTTCAATTATTGGATTATTTGACCAGTATTTCTTCAGTGAGTTTTTTCCCACAAGACCCATAAGCATAATGGTGGCTAAAAACACATAGATTTCGGCTTCAGTGGTGTCTTTCCATTTCTTCATTTTGGACTTCAGAGAAACGTCCAAAGAAATTTTTGCAGCGTATTTATTCGTTTCACTAACAATGATCTTGATAATATCCTGCGTGAAAAATATCTCGAAAAAGTCAATTTCTGACGAATTTTCACTAACAGGAATATTTGATCTTATGCCTGAGTTCCTGGAATCAAATTCATGTATAATGGGCGTAAACTCACCGTGATCCCATTTACGCTGATCAACTTTTCTCTTTTTAGATGTTGAACATGAAGGAATAGATTCATCCTCATCGGATGTATCGGATTCATCAGATGAGCTACCCGAATGTATCGGCAAACATTCAAGATCTTCGTACACATCCTCATCTTCACTTTCGATCAAAAAGTTGACAATGTCTTGTTCGTTCAACGGGTTACCCATTTTTATAAAACAAATAAGTACAAAATATATAAATTAAATAAATTATCGATATGATATCAAACACAAATATAGTTTGGAGTAAAAATAAATATCCACACTGAAAAATACACGAAACCGTTATCTTCACACCCAACCAAAAATAAACACTAATGACAAAAACAGGTCAAAGCACGGCAAAAAAGGATCCAAATTACCCAGAATCGCTTACGGCGCACGTGCAGCGCAACGAATGTTTCACAATGTGAACAGTGCACAACTTTTGAAATGTATTTCAACTGTCAAAAACTAAATTTAAAGTTAAATATCACTATCGGGAAGATACACACACTTAAAAAATATCAACATCCATATCAGTTAAAACCAAAACACCAAAGATATATTTCGTTTGAACTGCAGTTTGCCAGAAAAGGTTGATTACCAGTTGATTACTTACAACGGCGGACTGATGACGTCACGGAATATTTAAAATGTTAATTATTCCGTCGGTATTATAGGTATTTGACTACAAACTTTGAAAAGTTATGACAATTGGTTTACAGATGACAGCACCCTTCGGTTTTTCGGAAGAAGTCGAATAATAATTCATTTTTAAGCGCAACCGTACGCGTACGGTCATACTCCTTCTGGACTAGTTTCGTCTGACCGTACATGTACGGTCATACTACCGGACAGGTTAAATAGAGATTCCGTGGCTAAACTTTACTTTATGGCCTCACTCGATTTTCTTAAAAATAAGTATCCTGGTCGTAAGTATTTAAAAAGTTATTACACTTTAAAGTTTGGAGATTTTCCATACGTTTTGTCATTTCAATAATTTTATCTATAATATATATGACGCGAACCATAGACAATTTTTCACCTAGATTTTTTCATTGAATTAGACAAATTGAAAAATTTTGCCTTTTCTCGGTATACAAGGGCACATTGTTACGAAAATATACATTCGTATGGATGAAAATATTTTACTTTTCTTTGAATTAGACAAATTGAATAATTTTGCCTTTTCCCAGCATACGGGGGCACATTGGTACGAAAATATACATTAATAGAGTACACGGGGGCACAAACACGTGGAACGCCCCCACCACTGCTTTGCCACCAAACAACGAGTTAAAACCCTGACGGACCGGAGGTACAAACCCGCGGAACGCCCCCGTGACTGCTTTGCCACCAAACCATAACACAGCGAGTTAAAACCCTGACGGGCCGTAGAAGGCGAGTACCCGGGGGCACAAGCCCGCGGAACGCCCCCACGACTGCGTTGCCACCAAACCATAACGCAACGAGTTAAAACCCTGACGTGCCGTAGCAGGCGAATATATGGGGGCATATTGGTACGAAAATATACATTCATATTGAAAATATATTTCATAGTTATGAGGAAATAGGCACAAAATGATTCATTTTTAAAAGTATGTTTTATAAAAAATGATAATGATAAAAATGATAAACATACTTTTTGTCAAATCTATGTATTTATTATTGCATCATGATTTTTTTCTTAATTATGGTTCGTACCTTGCTGGAATTATTAATGATTTTTAACAAAAAAATATCTTGGTGAAAAATTGTCTATGGTTCGCGTCATATATATTATAGATAAAATTATTGAATATCAAAACGTATGAAAAATTTTCAAACTTAAAGTGTAATAACTTTTTAAATACTTACGACCGCCAAATTTTGATTTCAGTTTTGCCATCAGGGCACTTAACTACACCAGGATACTTATTTTTAAGAAAATCGAGTGAGGCCATAAAATAAAGTTCCAATTCCAATTCCGTACCTAAAAAATTTAGTTGGTGGTTGGTTTCAGCACGACGAACTCAAAATTACATCAACGCCTGTATGCGCATGGAGACTCATCACGCGAGTTTTATAAGGACAATACAGACAATGAGTGCGGAGTGAGCTTTATGATTGATGATTCATTGCCTATAGTATTTTGTACGTAGTAGAATGATGCTCACTGAACTTTAGCAACAAATCTCTGAGATGAAAGATCAAGGTCTTGTACATATTTACGGCTACAGATGGACCTTTTACAAAATATATACAAATTTTATAAAAATTAAACAAAGATATTAAAATAATAAGACATATCACATAACAATAAATAAAGCTATACATAATACGACGAAGAATAAATAAATAAATATTTCAACGAACCTTGAATACTCTAATTTAATAGTTGAAAAATATTACTTGTGTATAAACAGAAAGAGAATAAAAAAAAATTGAAAAGAAAATAATAAGAAGAATCCATCAACATCAAATAAATATCTCTGTAATACTACCCATGCTATAACAATGAAGGATTTTTTATTTTAGAATTTCAACTTTACATTAAGTAATTAATTATTAGTCGAAACAAAAAAGTGTATTGTAAATCAGTATAAAATGTAAACTTTTATGTGTACCTACTATTTGAAGTCATACTAGTTTAGAAAACGGAATAATGTTTTCATTTTATTTAATGATGAGATAAGCTATCATACTAATTTTGAAAACAGAATAATTGATGTTTACATTTTATTTAATAACTATCTGGTCATACCCGGCGTTGCACAGGTTAAGGATTAAGTTGAAAATAAATTTGTGGGGGGAAACAAAGGTTCCTTTGTTTTGCAAAGTCTCTAATTAAAACAATGTTTCCTTTTAATCAAGGCTGGGTTGAATAGGATGTCTAGGGAAGAAATGTGGCCTATTTTTTCCATCGAGAATATGTATGCAAAATTTGGGTCCCATCGGTCAAGTGGTGTAGATTTGTACAGAAAATATATCTGGGGGGAGCATGGGTTTGAGGGGACAGGGAAATGTCGCCTATATTATCCGACTGGTCCTTAAGAATAAGTATACAAAACTTGGGTCAGATTGGTCAAAAGATACAGATTTGCATTGAAAATATATCAGAGGAGGGAGGTGGAGTAAACGGTGAGGGGAGAAATGTCACCTACATTACCCATCGATTCCCTAAGAATATGTGTCAAAATATGAGTCAGATCGGTCAAACAGTGTAGATTGGTACTGAAAATGGGGGAGGGGATGGGGTAGAGAGGGAAAAAGAAATGTCGCCTATATTACCCATGTAGTTCTAAAGAATAAGTCCGATCGGTCGAACAGACTCAAAATTTGCAAATATATCAGTCGGAGGAGAAGGGTAAAAGTGAAGGGGGGAAATGTCATCTATGTTACTCGCCGGTCCTAAAGAATAAGTTTCCAAATTTTGAGTCCAATTGAACGGTACAGATTTGCATTGAAAATATATCATGGGATTCTGAAGGGGCAAAAGGGGTGGGGGGCCTTCGCCTATGTTACCCGCTGGGTCCTAAAGTATGCATAATTTGACAAACGGTGTAGATTTGTAAAGAGAACAGACAGACATTGAGTTTTATTGTTATAGATTTGTAGAAGTATGTTGATTGTAATGCAATATTAATGGTTGTTATGAACCTCAGAACAATGTTGTTCAAAACAATAAGCTCAGAAGTATCAATTGAAAATTAATCATAGACAGTATACACAAATGTCCTTTATTTTGAAATATCGCGATATGATAGGCTGCACTTTCCCATCGGTTCAAAGGTTTTATTTAAGCAAAGACAACCTAATGTAATCAAAAAATTTAATATGAAAAATGTTATAACTACCTATCTAAATATTTATTAATATTGAAAGGGTAGATTCCAGTGCCTTTTTTTCAAATAATTTGTGCGAATTCGAATGCAACATTGTATCAAAAAGAATTTTAAGAGATTAAAGATTTTGGACAATCTAACATTTACATTTTTATTTATATAAATAAATATTAGGTATATAAAAATAAATTAGGCATACAAAAACATCCTCGTATTCAAATGCAACTTTATTCCAAAATTTCAAATCAATCGGTGAAGACCTTTCAGAGATTATCAATTTTGTACAAACGAACACTTACATTTTTATTTATATAGATAATGACCCGTAAGGAGATCACTATCATAATAATTTTGAAAACAGAATAGAAAGTAACGGAGGTTAGAGGAATTTTCGCACAGACAGAAAACATAGTTATTATACTTAACCGTGTTTATTTATTTTATGTGTAAATACAAAAGAAAATAAGACTGGATAATAATTGTATTGAAATTAAATTATATTATTATTACACCTCTTATCATTTTTAACTGTATTAGTGAATATTGGTTGTAAACAAAGTTATTAAATGTTATGTTATTTTTGACAATCTGCCAGTTAGAAATAATTTTATCGGAATTTTTTTATATATCAAAATTACATTCTATATATTGGTGTTGTTAGCGTAACTGTTGCATAGATTTTGAATTCTGTGTGGTGAAGAATGTACTGCGCAACCGTTCCAGTATTAATTTATTGCTTTTATAAAGAGTACTGGTAAGGTAATTTGGGGGTGATCGATGAATGAGGAGAATGTTGCTTTATGGTCACCACCCGTTATGTAACAGGAATTCGAGGTCGTGGAATGTTTGATTGATTTATTTACTGATAAAACAATTACAAGTTATACATAATTACGATAATAAAGAAAATGATAAAGACTCGACGATACAGGGCCTCCGGCCTACGCCGGGGGTAGTTAAGAGACTGACATGCCCGTACAGGGCGTTGGCTATTTTTATATGTTTTGAGAACAAAGAACTCTCTTGAAGTCTAGCTGTGTGTGTGTGTGCTGACGATGCTCTGGGCATCGACTTGTGTCGCTGCCTCGTGTTCACTGCTGTGCCTCAGTTTTGTTTACGCTGCAGACTCGCCACGTTTGTGTGTGTGACCTAAATTAGTGGTTTTGTATTTATGGGATGAGACGCCATAGTAATACAAAATTAAACAATAACACAAGGAATATTACTTAGATAAATACTTAGAAGAAATTTTTGGGTTATTTGCTTGTGAATTATAATATATATAAAATTACAATATAATGCTGTATGTATATTGCCAGAATAAACCATTCTTGATAAATTAATCTGAATTACAGTAATGGCTGATGTATTTACGAGTAACAAATATGATAATTGTAATGGGCTTTAACTTATTATTATTTTAGGTGGTTATGGAATAGATTTCTCTTACGATGTATCATCAGTAAAAAGCGGAGTGGAAAAGGTGGCCAAAGGACTTCTAGCTTGTGGGGTAACATCTTTCTGTCCAACACTGGTGACTTCCCCGCCAGAGACTTACCACGCTGTCCTCCCGCAAATAAAGAAACGCCAAGGAGGGATACACGGAGCTACTATTCTCGGAGTACACGTGGAGGGTCCGTTTATCAGCAAAGAAAAAAAGGGAGCACATCCCATCGAGTGCATTAAAACTCTGGATAAGGTTTTTTCATTTATTAATTTATCTTCCCACTTTTCATAGATTAAAGAGCTGTTATTATAATGCTTTTCTCTCAGTTGCTCTGTCTCTACAAAACGAGTGGAGATCATAACTGGCGCTCAACTCAAGTACACTGATATAGTTCAGGGCCTCGAAAACTACATTATGGATAAGGTCTGTCACCACACAGATCCCGCATGTACATCATGGACAGAGGATTGTGACGAAGTTAATTGAAGTTCATAACATTGATCAGAGGGATAAACAACAAAATGTGCATTTTTCACATTTGTACGCTGCACTTTATGTCCAGAAAAGTTTTGAGATTTTATATGATCGCAAAGGTAATCAACGAAGTTCGCATCCAAAAGAGAAAAAGCCTCGTGCGGAACCAAGTTCAGCTGCTAAGAAACTAAATAATAAAAAAAATCGAGCGATATTTCGTACAATTCGAGTTTTTCTTACTGTGTTTTTCAGGTTACTACTATTTTTTCGGGTATTACCAAGTATAGATTTTGTAGAGAGTGTGATAATGATACAATTTTTTTTTAAATAGCACCCGTGGACTTGGATTCAAATTGAATGGTTTTTTAATGTGTAGTAGTAAGCATGATTACAATATAAATAGTGTAAATTTGTCTTATTTACAAGTTTTACAATTACTTGGAATCATTATCAGTTACATGGTCTTATTATTATTGTAAAACCAAGAAAGCCAGAAAAACTGTGGCCCATGCATTGAATGAATTCATTGAATGAATGCATAGGCCATGGGCTTTTGTGTATTCATTCAATGTATGAGTACACTACACTAAAAATTGTCTCTTTAACCTTTTAACTGGGGAATTTAGTTTTGCTTATGTTAAAAAGTGTGTTAGTGCAAAGCTGTGACGAAATATGTCATCACGCCCACAGTAAACATCGCTGTGATGAAGTATATCGTATACGAAGTAGTATACGAAGTATACCATAGTAAACACTTGATAAAAAATCTCATAGTTTCATTTCATGTGCAGACCTTTTGTCAACAAAAGAGTGGAAAAATAAAACGCAGTGCAGATTGATGAGTACCTTTATGTAATATATAAAATTCAAGAAGTTATAATGACCATCGGTACTAGCAAATTACCTAGTCTGAATTTGGGGACTCTTGGAGACCATGGGGACTAATTCTCACATTCTTTATACGATATTGGATTTAGATAAAGTGTCAGACCTGTCGTGAAAGAACATGATCAAATTACAGAATACCTCGAATTTGAAATTTGCAAAATGTGCGTCCATAAAGATGAAAGTAAATTATACATATTTCTAAGAAACAAGAACAATCATGTATTAAAATTGTACATATGTATGGCTGGCAAGCATAACTGTGTGGATAATATATAATTTACTTATTATTTACCAAATTTCTCATTTGTTATTACTATATTTTTAATGAATATAATAATAACAAATTGAGAAAGTAATAAAATTGTAATGTGAATTTTCTTTTAACACAAGAAATAATTTATCCTTTGTCTGTAGAATTTGTAATATTTTTCAATATTATTGAACTGTAATATGTTAAATGTCAAAAAGAAATAAATCCAGTAAAGAACAGTATACATAAAGTAGCAACAAAATCAATCAATTAAGGAATCAAAACAGAGCCACTGTGAAGCAGATTTTCAAACATAATATCTAGCAGGGTTTTGATTTCCACTGAAGATTATCACATCCAATAACATATTATTATTAACAACCTCAGTGAAATACGTAACTGGAAAAATTCTCCATACACTAATTCAACATACAATGGGTACATAACAAATATTGGAGTAAATAATATACATTATTTTTAGGGATTTGAAACAGTCATAGACATGTATGGATCATTGGAAAATGTTGCCATTTTAACTCTGGCACCAGAACTTCCAAACACAAGTGTTGTGGTCAAAAAGCTGACAGAAATGGGAGTCACCGTCTCTTTGGGACATTCTATGGCTAATTTAGCCGATGGAGAGAAATCTGTCAGTTACGGAGCATCATTCATTACTCATCTTTTTAATGCTATGTTACCAGTAAGTTGTTTATAATTACTTGTTATTAAGTGATGCTACATTATGTATTTATTCATTTTACAATCTTACACATGATTGCTCAAAACATGGAGTTCATTAATTTAAGTACCTTGTACTACAGATTGCATTTATACCAAAATCAAAAGTTATTAGAAATTAATATGTTAGTTGCCTTCTTAAAACTTAATTAACTGCCCACACTCCATTATGGTAAGTGAGAACTTATCAAGGTTATCAAAGTAGAATAAAGATAACGAAATATAGCCACTAAATGAAATTGGTGAATTGTTTTATTTTAATAATTATGCAAAAGCAGCTTAGGAAAGAATGACTTTAATTTTATTTAACTTGTTTTATTTTTTATACTGAACGGCTTGGGTACAACTGCCAAAATACCTGCCGATTTCAGATACCGCAAGTTCCAGATTTTCGGTGTTTAGCAAAATTACATAAATTATGCATTTTATTTTGTGCGCACTACAAGGATAATGAGCCAGAAATCAGATTTTATATTTGTTTGTTTGTTATTAATGGATGTTATACATTTGAATTTTTAATATTGCATTAGTTTTTAATACAATGTAACAATGACAGAATTTTGGAGTGATTCTTTGTTAGTTTTAAAAGTGTACATGATGTATATCATACATATACTTTTAAAATATATACATATCAGTGGCGTGCAGCGCATACAAGCAAAAAAGCTGTGCATTAGTAAAGATTCTGAGAAACAAATATTTATTAAATAATCCTTATCTTAAGAAAAACTTGATTTAAAATTCTAGCCGTAATTCGCCTACGGCTAGAAGTTTTATTTCTGACATTTCCATTTAACGTGACGTATCTGTTTTTTTCGATTTAAAATTCTAGCCGTAAGCCTACGGCTAGAAGTTTTATTTCCGACTTTTCTGTGGTTAAATTCATGTCAATTCTTCATTTATTTCGCCAACCAATTTGTTCCACAGATATAGCCAAGTCGAGAAAAAAAAATGTGTATTTTTAATGCTGCGAGTTTTGTGCAATAGTGTTCTTCTTCGAAAGGTCCTATGCCAGGCGTACGTCATGCAGAAATGTTATTTTTTACAAATTCCACCCACAACTTTCGGTGTAAATTTTATGTCTTTTCTATGGTAAATATAAATACGAATTCGACAAATAGGTGTCTTCTTTATTCTGTGACGACAAATACCATGTGTTATCTGTCATATCATAATATCATAAAATGTTTGATTTATTTTAGTGAAAAGAAACGTATATCTGAAATTAGTATTGTTTCCGATTTAATTATATATAAATCGACTTCGAAATATATTGAATTATTTCGCTGTATTAGCTATTCCTATATAAAATATTTATTTATTTAGGAAATATTGTTTACAATACTTCTTTTATAGTGTAGTTATTTTTGTGGATTGAAGCTACTCAAAATAGTTCATTATATATAGTTAAATTTGTATGTACCCTTATGGGTATATGCGTATATATATATTTCTAATATAGGTATATAGTCGGTCACAGCATAACCTAAGTTTATACCCACTGCACGCCACTGATACATATATCATATTTTATAAGTATACTAGCTGTTTGTACCCGACGTTGCATGGATTAAGGATTAAGTTGAAAATAAATTTGTGGGAAAAAAAGGTTCCATTGTTTTGCAAAACCTCTAATTAAAGCAATGTTTCCATTCCAATGAAGGCTGGGATGGATAGGATGTCTAAGGAAGAAATGTGGCATGTATGAAAAATTTGTGTCCAATTGATCAGTGAGTGTAGATTTGTACAGAAAATATATCTGGTGGAGAGGATAGGTTAGAAATGGAAGGGGAAAATTTTGCCTATATTACCCGTCTCGTCTTAAAGAATAAGTACGCAAAATTTGGGTAGATCGGTCGGATGGTACAAATTTGCATGAAAAATGTGTCAGAGGGAGGGGGGGTAAAGTTGAAGTAGGACCTATGTTACCCATTGGCACCTATGTTACCCACCGGGTCCCTAAGAATACGTGTGCAAAATTTAAGTCAGATTGGTCAAACTGTGTAGATTTGTACAAAAAATATATTGAAAATACATCAGGATGAGAAAAGAGGGTAAAAGGAGAGGGGGAAATGTCGCCTATGTAACCCGCCGGGTCGGATTGGTCGAACGGTACAGATTTGCATTGAAAATATATCAGGGGAGGGGAAGGGGTAAATGTTACCCGCTGGGTCCTAAAGCATAAATATGCAAAATTTGAATCTAATCGACAAACGGTGTAGATTTATTTAGAGAACAGACAGACATTGAGTTTTATAGATAATGTCATTTAAAACGATAAGCTCGGTAGTGCACTTTCTCATTGGTTCAAATGTTTTATTTAAGCAGACAACTGAATGTAATTAAAAAATTTGAATTCAGAAAATACTAAATATTTAACAATATTGAAAGGGTAGGTGCCGGCCCTTTTTTTTTCAAATAATTTCAATTTCAATTTCATTCAATTTCAATTCAATTCAATTCAATTTCAAATAAATTCGAATGCAACGTTGTGTAAAAATTTCAAAGCAATAGATTTAAGATTTTGGACAATCAAACATTTACATTTTTATTTATATAAATAAATAGTAGGTGTACAAAAATATCCTCATATTCGAATACAATGTTGTGCTAAAATTTCAAAGCAATCGGTGAAGAACTTTCAGAGATTAGCGATTTTGTACAAATGAACATTTACATTTTTATTTATATAGAACATGTAGAAATAAAATTATGCCAATTACAAATTTTGCACTGAATATAGTGATTTATTAAAACATGTGTGTTTTGTGAAAGAAATATTTTTATATTATTTTAACGGTGAGTGGGGAGGGTGGATGGGAATGTGGGATGGGAGTAGAAGATAAATCGGAATTAGTTTGGGCGCAGTTGTGTAAATATTGTTTGTTTTATGTTCCTTACCGTTGAGTTAAAAATGTCAATGTGGGATAGTAGTTTGTGTTAAACGAATTTGTAGATCTGTGGATAAAGGAGTTTTGTTTTGAGTCGGTCTTACAAAGAGAGAGATTAAAAACTAAACCATAAAAACCAAGTTTTTATTATACTCCCTTTCTTTGTAAAATATAACAACAATTAACTTGTTGAGGGCCTAAAAATTCCAAAGCAACATATAGGCAAGGGCCGTAAATTTTCTGAATTTTTTGTGATTTTTCTTTTTACGAAAAAACCATGAAAACATGCGTAAATTAAAAAAAAACACACACATTCATATTATTTTATCGTAAGTGTCGAAATGCAATGATTTTTTTATCATTTAAGTAAAAAAATAATCTTTTTTTGAATTTCCATAATGTTGCCAGCGCAACATTTTCTGAAAAATAATAATAATTTTTTATTTGTTTATTAGAGACAACACTACTATTAATAATAATAATCTTCTTCTGTGTGATATATTTTGTTGCACGGCACACGACGGGACATCGCACTCATAACACATAAATATGATACACTTTCACACACACACATATTTCAAATAAACGCAACAAAATTGCGTGTATTTTTGTTAATAAATCACTATTAGTATTCAATTGAATCATAAACCAACAAAAACTGACAAATATCGCAAAACATATCGTATATATTTGTATATACGTGTACAAATAAATCGAAAATCGAAAAAAATAAATCGTATTTCCCGCGCACATTGCGCGTGACCTTGACGATGGAATATTTGAATTTCGATTGCACAACACGCGATCGGGGCGCCATCTATGACAATTCTATACGATTTTGATGGCAGAAAAACTTCTGTTTTGATTGTTGATTTAAAATATAATCCGTGATGTTTTTGAATTGAAAATGGAACGACAGGTCACAACAGGATTTCTCTATTGGGAAAAAATTACGTTTTTCAAATTCGATACGCGGCCTTTATGTATTTTAAACGCATGCATTGATCATTTATAATAGATTTGGCAACCACTTTGTCTACAGTTTTGATGTTACTCTGTAAAATTTATTTATTTTATTTATTTGCTTATTAACGTCCTTCAGAACTTTTATAAAAAATAAGGTAAAGTGTACATTAAATGAATGAAAATATAAAAGAAATTATTTATGTACAACTTCTTTGTAGCCTCGTAAAACAAATTCTAAACTCCTTATTCATTTAAGTACTATTAAAATATAGCTGTTAAATTTTTAGTTATTATTTTAACAATATACAAATTTCTAGTTCCATCATCGAGATCCAGGACTGGTGGGCCTATTGGCCTCCAACGCCATCCCACCTGGACAACAAGTTTACTTTGGAATAATTGCTGACGGGATACACACTCACCTTGCAGCACTTCGCATAGCCCATAGGACACATCCTGATGGTTAATATAATCATTTGTATTGTTTTTATTCATTTGCTAGTTTTTGAAAATTAATTACGCTGATCACAATGCATTTCATACATTGAGAATTGTGATCCATAACTGGATTCCTCTCTTCAACTTTGCTCCTCAAAAACCGATCTAAGAGGCCATTACACCTAGGGAATTGACAATAGTTGACAGTGTTTCCGCATAAATCCGACTTTCAACTGCGCGGACGTCGTGAAATTGTTTAAGAATATTCTTATATTGAAATATATATAATTTTTCTTTGGTCATATGAATGGAATAGAAATTTACAAACTTTCACGCCTGACATTTCAATTGTGTGGCCCTTTTTACATGAACACAAGTTTCGCAAAATCAACAACATTCGTTTAAAATATGACTGAAAATATTGAGAATTTTTTCTTTGAAGCAATGCTTTGACAAATCAAAAACCTCACGAACACGAAAAAAAATACAAAAAGCTACCTGTATCTACTTTCCCTGGCTTGGTAAAGATTGCATATTTGTAAAAAATAACCATTTGTAAATAGTATTCTATTTGATTTCATTTTAAAAATTTATCCCTTTTGATGATTTCTTACACAATTTAGGTGTACATTCAACATACCGCCTTGAGCAACGTCCTTTTATTTGTGATTAATTAAGATTTTCTTTATTTTAATTATGTTTGATTTCAGATTACAATAGCCGGCAAACATCTTGAAATTCTACGGCGTAGTGGGGGGAAGTTTGCGCATCTACCTTTCCACCAGCGAGACCCAAATTTCATCTTCTGCGCATTCCCCCACTACGCCAAAGAATTTCAAGAAGTTTGCCGGAAACTGTACCTTAATATTTACCCGGGCGCGAAGAAAAATCGCGGTGTTTTTTATTGCTAAATTAAATTTTAAATTAGATCCGTTTTTTGTATCTCATTAAGGTCGGCGCCACACTACGTGTTTCTTCCGTCGCGTCTTTGACATCGCGTCAAATCCGCAACCGAATTTAGCTGTCACATACCTACTATACTGCCCTTCCAAGCTAGGCAGTAACTAACAAAAAATTCAAAATGTAGTTATGAATGCCATCTGGTAAATAATTTTGTTAATTTTCTTAATATCTTACTCAAAAGATATTTTTATTAAAAAAAAATGGAAAAAACTGATAAGAAAAAAATGGTCATCTACAAAAACAACACTAAAATCTTAGCAAAAGAGCAGTAAATGCAGAGACCTTCTGTAGTTGCTACTTTTTTGCTAAGAAATATAACATATTTAAATTGTTGACAACTTCATGTTTATCGATCTGTCAAAATAATCATATCATTCTGTTCAATTCTGATCGAGTGTACGGCGGTGATAGATTGTTGTTAGCCCTAAAAACCAATACAAGTATACATTGTTAATGGTATTACATTGATACTGATATAATTTTTTTTAATAAGTGCTTAAAATGTCGTCAAGAACAAAACAAATTGTTAAAATGGAGCTGGAAATGCAAAATAAAAACAATTCACCAAACGGTCAAATTCCTTTACAAAACTGTAAGTATTAACATAATTGCTAATAATATTATTTATGAATAATATTTTATGTTGAATTTGTGATGACGTATTACAATTTTAAATACATAGAATTAATTAATTTTATGTCAAAAATATTGTTACTATAATTTTATTATACCACCGTAATTATTAATAATCTAATGCTCGTATATTTTGTATACTTCGAATCGTATTTTACTTTAAAAATCTAATAACGCCTTCCTTCTTTCAGCATTAAATTATTCTGACAATATTGACACCAAAATGTCGATTATTATTTTTCTTCGGAGAACTTATCGGATTGTCGACTGGAAATTAATGATATCACTTTAATCGAAAATTTTACATTTGTGGAAACTAATGATTTAAACATTGCGTTGACAAAACAAACGCTACACCATGAAGAAATGTCATTGCCGATAATTCCAAGTGCAAATAGATTATCTCTTGTCAGTCAGATGTATGACTCTGTTCAAGATGTGTTGATGATGTTCAAGATCTAAATTTTGAGTTTGGTGAATGAAAAACGCAAAAAAATCAAATGTAATTAATTAGTTTTCAGCACTTTTGTATTGAAAAATATCAACATATTGCAGAGCCCATGGCCTCTTCATCAGGATACAATTGTATCAAAAAAAAATCAAATGGTTTAGATAAACCATTTGTACATTACTATTTCTGTACATGTATCTAATTTTTAATAATAAAGAAAATATTAATTTTGTAAAGAATCACGTACCTATGTTATACCAAATAAATATTTTTTTATTGAATCCTGATTTTAAATATCCTAGTTGAATAGAGCAAACTTCAAAGATTCTTAGAAACAAGGCAGTAAGTACGTAGTTACTACCTTGTTTCTAAGAAAGTTTACACTATCATTGAAGTAGATTCTAAGGTAGAAGGCTTTTATTGATTTAAATATTTAAATTCAATAATTGTATGTCTCATTCAGGTATTATCTTATTTTTGACGTTATTTTACATTCAAATATTTGAAAAAAATAATAAAAAAATTCAACATATTGTGAAAAAACTCAAAAAACATAAAACTCCAATTATCTCAGAACTTTGCAAAATGTAGGTACTGCCTTCTTCCTTGGAAGGGCAGTATATTCCGCGGCGGACCGCGCGGAGAACAAGCACGTGTGGACAATCTGTCAATGTGGCGCGTTGCAATCAAAAACACGAGACGCGACGTCACCGATTTTACGTTGACGTAAGTTCCGCGGGCGGGGTACCGAACAGACGCGGCGGCGGCGGAACAATTGATGATCCGCGTAGTAGCGGCGTTCCGCGGCGTCAAAAACGCGACGGAAGATACACCTAGTGTGACGCCGGCCTTAGAAAACAATAGGAGATATTACGTAATTAATATTGCCAATTGTTTCCTCGAAGAAATACAGCCAAAATGAAAACAGTTTTCGTTTAGGCAAATTTATTTTGCGCCGAAGTTGATTGATTTTGAAAAAATTATCGTAAATAATCGCCGGATAAATTTATTTATTAAATATTATTTTATTAGCCTATTAAAATACTACAGGGTTTTTTCAGCGGCTAGAACTTTTGTGACACCGCCAAACCCACTTAATTTTTATTGCCCCAATTTTTGATTTTTAGGAATGTTGAACAAAATTTCGTCTTCCGAAAAACGTATTATGAAGATTTATTTGTATGAATAAATCGAGTTCGGCTATAAATATTTTCACGACTTAAGCGAGAAACGAATATAAGCGGGAAACGTATTAAGCCTAAAAAATATATGAGATTTGTATGGGACTTTTTCAGGACCGCAGAATTTAAACTTATTTAGCGGGAAAACTTAAGTGAATTTATTAAGCGAGTTTCACTGTATATCATATTGTTTCAAGAAAACAGATAAGAATAATGGAAAAAAAACATTAGAATCAGCCCGCAAAAATGAACAAAATTTGACAGTTGTATGCCTGTTGTAAAAAATAAAAATGGCGACATTCAAATTCAAGTATTTTTTAATTGATTTAAAAGTTAATTTTCTGCATTTACCGTTGTTTGCGCGATATGGGATTTCTAAAATGCATTCTTTATACGGGTATCTTCCCTTTATTAACACTCAAGCAAAGTTTACGCAGCATTTTAAGATATATTCGTATAAACTAACGGGAGCATAACCTGACAAAAGGCGTAGTTGGTGTCCAACCGAAGACTGATTTGAAAGAAAAATGATCTTTTAACAGACTATACGATTTAATTAATTCAAATTCTTGAGTATGGGGTATAATTTTTTGAATATTTTTATATTAATGACAGTGAAATTTTCTTAGTACGCATGTAAAATTTAATTAAAATAATCAATGTTTTAATGGTTTTTTGGATGCTGCAATATAGGAGACGGAACGTGAATTTTTATCTTTTTGTAAACGTTGTATATACAACCTACCCAAAAATAATAATATATTTCCCCCAAACTTTCTGTTTGAACCATTTTATTCAATTTATAAAAAAATATATGGTCTTTACGTGGGAAATATTTCGAGAAAAAGTGTACCAAAGATAACTATTGCTAGAAAGATTTTTTTGACTTTTTTTAAACAAATGCTTTAAGAGTAAATGGACCTTTCATAATAAAATTGATTGAATGCATGGTTAGCTGTAATTTTGGCAATAAGATTCGAAAACTTTACACTAAATTGACTCTCCAGACTGCAAAAACGTGAATCATGTACTATGGCGCCTTAACTTTCGTAGGATGTTTGTTGACATTTTCTGTAGCCCGGTTTGTAAACATTGCACTTTCTTCACATTTGTCAAAGTCTCTGCTTAAATTTTCTTGTAGTAATTTACTTTTTACTGTTTTACTACACAATTTAATGTTCGAATTTTCCATTGCCATAATGAGCGGATCATAATCCGGCGGCAAATCGCTTAACATTAACACTGACAGAAAATCATTGTCTAATGGAGAGTTTATGTCAGTTTAATCATGGGAAAACGACGAGGGCTGCACCATTAAACATATTTTTGCAAGTGCCCGTAGTTGCTTTCGATCATCGTTGACCTTGGGAACACCTGTGGTGGACTCTTCGATGCAATCCCACAGATCTTCGTGAATCAAGTACATCCACATCAAAAATTTCCAATTTCCATAATTTGGTATACCACTGAGCTTCTCAAAATTAACTGTTACATATTCTGGAACTCGTAGCTGTAGGCACTGGCAATGGCGGTGATGGAATGTCATTTTTCGGCATCTCATATTTAATCTTGTCGATATTAAAATAATCAATCTTCACAAAGAAACTATTTGCGTACTTTTATTTATCACATACTAGTTGTCCTTACCCGGCGTTTCACAGGTTAAGGAATAAGCTTAAAATAAATTTGTGACAGTAAACAAAGGCATCGAAAATATATAAGCGGAGGGGAAGGGTTAAAAGAATAGGGGGAAATGTTGCATATGTTACCCGCCGAGTCCTAACAAATAAGTTTCCAAATTTTGATGTCCGATAGGCCAAAAGGTACAGATTTACCTAGAATATATATCAGGGGAAGTGAAGGGTTAAAAGAATAGGAGGGAAATGTCACATATATTTCCCGCCGAGTCCTTAAGAATAGGTTTCCAAATTTTGAGTCCGATCGGTCAAATGGTACAGATTTGCATCGAAAATGTGTCAGGGGGAAGGGAAGGGGTATGAGAATAGGGAGGAAATGTTGCCTATGTTACCCGCCGGGTCGAATTTGAATCGAATCGGATTTGTATAGAGAATTGACAGACAGACAGACATTGAGTTTTATAGGTATAGTTTCTGGGCCCACAACCTGATGGGTTATAGCAATAATAACACAGGATTGAGTAAGTTTATAATAGTATATTCCATTAGTAAAACACAAATGGTTCAGCAGAACATGACAGGAACAGGAAATAAAAAGATTTTATATAACCATAGACGAATTGTTTGGTATACACTATTTTTTTTTTTTGTTAGAAATGCACACATTTTTTAAAAATAAACAACGTCTCAATAATGAAGCCATTTTTAATTCAATCACTTAAGAAATTTTTTGTTTGGCCCAATTATTTTAAATATTCGATTTCTGTAAGGATGAGTTTTAATTTTTTTCAAGAAACTCAATAAAATATTCCACAATGATCGGTGTAGACCTTTGAGCGTCATTAATATATAATTTTGGCTATATTTTAGTTTATAAGTATAACTTTCTGCATTTCTGCATGAGTACATGCATGAATTTTTTAAATTTCTCATAATGTAAATAAATATATCTCAATATTTTATCAAAATCAAGAATTTTTTTCAAAATATTATTTTTTTAAATAATCTGAGCCTTGTGTTTTTACTGCTCTTAGATGTAGGTGTAAAAGCAAAGGCAGCAATATCAAAAAAAAATTAATGCAATCAGTCATCAAGGATTATTATTTTATAATGTACTGAGTTTGAGATTTTGTAGTGATACCTTGTAAATTTATATATAGGAAATATGGTTTTGGAAGGGATCAATACATAAAATTTAGAATTCAGTACATTTTAAATTAGTAATCCCCGGCGAATGCATTCAAAACATTTTTTTAATCTTTGGGATATTGCTGCCTTTGCTTTTATACCCCACATATAAAATGTGTGATCTACGCTACTTAAAAAATAAAAACATTTTTCAATTTGAAAAAATCACCAGGATGAAAAGTCTTATTCATTTATTTTTTTAACAGGACTGGTTCTAGTTAGTGATGCAATCTCAGCTCTCGGCCTGGCTGAGGGACTCCATCACATTGGTCAGATGGAAATAGAAGTTCGCAACGGTAGAGCATATGTGGCCGGCACCGAGACGTTATGTGGCAGTACATCAGCACTAGACTATTGCGTCAGAGTTTTCCGTCAATCAACAAATTGTTCCACTGAATACGCCTTGCAGGCGGCATCTCTGCATCCTGCGCAAACGTTAGGAATCCAGAACCAAAAGGGCTCTTTAGCATTTGGCGCAGATGCGGACTTTGTATTTTTAGGCCAGGACCTAATGGTTTGGTCAACCTGGATAGCCGGAGAATGTGTTTATGAAGTCGATAAAAAAAAATGTTCTTCAGAATTATGTTAGCATTGAGAATGACTTAACTCTTAGCACTCAAATTTCTTGCATTTGTAATGAATATAAATAAATATTTTGTGTGCAAACACTATTTTTTTGTTCAAGTTTTTTTTGCATGCAATTTTGCATTTTTGATGCCAAAAAACATGTGCGACTATATCATGTGTCACCTGACAATTGAGTGATAGCGCTAAGATCGATTTCGGGAGACCACTGACAAATGAGTGCCAAGGGTTAAGATTTTTGCTTCATTGTCATGTTGAGTGAATCCAATACTGAACTAATATTGTATTCCTCGGAATTCAAGATGCATTTTTAAAGATCCTAGGATCTGTGCCAGATTTAGAAAATGTTCATTTTCTCATTAATGTTAAGATTAAAAAAACGACCAGAAAGAACAAATATGAAAGGTATTTATATTTAATCATGTAAAGAATCTTTGAACAAAAAGATTAACAAATAATTTTAAAATTAAACAGATTTTCTTTTTGAAAAAACATTTTAAAAATAGCAATATCGCTACTGTGCTGTCTCGACTGTTATTGTATAACATTATGATGTCGTCAATTTCGATATTTTTACGTTTAACATGTTTGGAATCAATGAATTCAATTGATTTTGTATTTTACAGTATATTCTGTTCTTATTATCCACATTTTATATTTATATACTCAATTAATTAATTAATTAATTTTATAGTTATATAGTATTTTGTTGTATATCTTTATTATTTTTTGTTCTAACTATATTGTTCAGCTGCTCATCTCGGCACAGGTTCTCCCTAGTGAGATGAGCGGCTCCATCTCCTGTCATGTAACAAGATGAAGATAAATAAATAAAATAAAATAAAAATAAAAAAATCAGTAAGTTCTGCAATGTAAACAAACTACATAGAATGCTTGTTGGTCTTGTAGTTAGGACTCTCGCCTCGCGATCCAAAGGTCGTGGGTTCGAACCTCACTCCAAACCAGCAAGTTAATCCTATTTTCATAGCACAAGCGTTATAGCTTAATTTGAAAATAGTAAGAATATTGATTTGACACGTGTTCCATGTTCGCATCTCTATTTAAAAAAAAAAACAAAAAAACGTTAAGCTAAATCAACATTTTGTTTAATTTAATTATTGGGTTCTCTTAAAATTTATAGTACCTACTTTGATTGCTCGGGCACTCTTGCGAGTGCTAGTAACTATGTGTTACTAAAGTATATTAATTTCAATTGCATTGAGATTTAAATTATATATGGTGTTTTGGGAAAAGATATTTTAAAAAATCTTTCTTGTGTGTGCTTTGCAAAATCAAAATACAAGTCTATATGTAATTCCTTACAATTATAAATTTTCTTCACTGTGCTAAGTTTAATATGCAGTAGAGAGCATAGAAGGTGTCCACCCTTAAAATAACAGTTTTTCTTGTAATTTGTCAGAATTTATTATAGTTTATTGATGCCTTTTTACCTCAAATTATAAAGTAACAATTTTTATACTAACTTTTAATGCTGTATTAAAATTTACTATTAAAAATGTTGCTTCGTACACACGCGTAGATTTCTTCATTCTGTCTTGGCATAAAATTATATTATTATAAAGGTAGTTGCACTCGTATTTAAACGTTGTCATTTGACAGATTGGTTTACTTCTTTCTACCTCTCAAGTAACTGATAGAAAAAAACACCAACATAAATCTACATTTGTTTATTTTTTATTATTCTTGTCTATCAAGTACAGTAAAACCTCGTTAATTCGAACCTCGAAAATTTTCAAACCCGCAAGTCCCAAAATGTTAATTTCATAGTAAATTAACCCCGATTATTTGAAAACCCTGGTTATTCATAATTCAAAATAATTTTTTGCCCCTTGCACCATAAATATACATTTTAGTTCACATACTTTGAAAGTTTTTGAAATTTAATAAAATTGAAAAAAATATTTCGATTTTTTCGCAAGTGAGAATCATAAATATGTCAATATCGGGTATTTCAGTAACAGAAATGTTGCGATTTGATAAATATTGTGTTTTCATAATAATTTCTCGAAATATGCAAAAATACAGACCTTTTTCACAAAATTCATGGCTTTTTTCACGAGTTTTACGATTTTGGCGAATTTGACAACAGCATCGCGGTTTTTATTTTTTTTTTATACCTTGAATTTCGAAATAACGGGGTTCCGCATAATTCAAAATGTTTTTTTTTGGTCCCTTGAATTTTGAATTAACGAGGTTCCACGGTAGGTATTGAGATAACAATCACCAAAATAGCAATATATATTTTCAGAATACGGCCGTGTATATTCCGCATCTTCATCCCCTTTTCCTTGTAGGATCAGGGGCCCAAAGACTCTACAAGGTGCAGGCATACTATTATAATGAATTATAATATGCCCGAACCAATAGCAAAGCATAGTGTTTCACCATTTAGATTCCATCTACCTTTAATACCCATAAATTAATCCAAAATATCAATTCCAAATGTGAACTATTCACAATAATTCCGAATTTCATAAATACCGTAAACTGAGCCCAGATCGGATTCTCTTATCATGACTACTCTATGTGCCTTTCGGATCATTGTCTGTTACCATGCCTAACAAACTTGTTTATCATATTTAATAGTTCAGTTATCAACTTTTATGAACATATATTTCATTTATTTTAGTAAAAAATATAACGATTATAACTTAGCTTGGACCCAAAATAAAGTTAATATTGATGAGACACATTAATATATGTATTAACAAAAATATTGTATTCATTATTGTGAATATTATACACATTAAAAAAATGTATTTTTTTTATTAAAAGAGCATTTATTTCAAACACAATAATTAATTTTAATACTAAAACCTAATCCTTAACATTACATGCTTTATGACAGAATTGATTTATCAATTTGCCTTTGATTGTATCCAACATGTCATTACAAAATCTTGCAATATAATATATCATGCCAAAATTATTTGTTAAGAATCAATTATTTCTAATACTATACGGGTGGCTATGAAAAACATCCAGATTTTTTAATTAATTCTTAACAATTAGATAAAATGAATTCTTAACAATTAAATACACAAATTTTTTTTTAAAAACTATCGTTTATTGTGAATTCATTGGTGAATTAAGTGATTCATGATCTTTATTGACCCACAAATAAATTTACACACTGGCTGTGCCTTTAAACGAGCAGCATATGGAGGAATCGGCATTAACATAGTAGATATTCATGATCTTAAAAACCATGATGGTATTTTAACCAGCAACACAATAATAGTTTTTAAAGATTTATATCTGATTGTGTTGACCTTGGCACATGAAGGGACCACTGCAATAATGATGAAGGTCCACAATTTCCAAAAGTCCAAATAAATATGTCATTCGGACACTTAATAAAGGCAATTAGTAATCTCGTTAACAAACCCAGCAATATCGCTTACAGACACAGGATATATACGTTTTTAAAAATATGATACACGGCTAGAACGCTCAGCGTCACAGGTGTTCACAGCAATAATTATAAATGTCCATCCAGCGCTAGGCAATGCCCGCCATCTTATGATTTTTTTGAGTTTATTTGTCAGTCCGATACATCTGGAGATATGTGAGATTATGTTAAACATATTTTTAATTAGTTAAGTGATTTCTTCAAATTATGGCCAAAGGCAAATAAACGAGTACAAATACGAAAAAAGAAAACATACATGGAGAATGAGTGATATTTTAAAGAAACTTCATCTGCAGGGTCATGAAATTGGTGATGACTGCAAATGTGATTGATTTAATTGTTTTGAAATGGCCATTAAGGACCAGAAGACAAGAATAATACGTCAATTTCTTTTCATCTTTTTTCAATTGATCTGCCTGTCCTACCTATCTATGACATTTCACAATCCCCACATTCTAGTTTATAAATACCACTACAGTGTAATTTGTTAGGATTTTTCGATTTATTATTGATGTCATATATAGGTAGGACAGGCAGATCAATTGAAAAAAGATTTAAAGAACATAAAAGGTGCCTCACAAATCACAATTTTTCAGAATACGCCAATCATATTATAGTAAATAACCACACTTTCAGCAATACAAAAATACACATCCTACATAAACAGACAAACAGCCTTAAACAAAATAATTTAGAAACACTTGAAATTCATAAAAACATAAACACAACAAATAACATAATCGATAATCAAATACAACCCGTCACATCACCCCTTCTTACAATGTTCCCGATCTCCCACCACCTAGATACCCCCTCCACTTCTACCGAATCCACAACCCACACACAAGACAACCACTCCTACATACCTCAGTCTTAATTCTCCTGATGAAGGAAATGGATGTTTCCGAAACATGTAGTGAAACAAGTGCTCAAATATAAGTGGAAAAAAACAAAGTTCATTGTTTTATTTCATTATTTGTTTATGACATATTTGTTAAGAGATTTCAGATTATTTATCTATCTTCCACAAGCCTAAAACAGCGCCGCCCGTGGGAACAAACTTTTATCATACTAGCTTAGCCGTCTAAAGGTTAATAGTTTCACCACCAGGTATGATGAGGATAATAATTTTAGTAGGCATATAACCTATCTAATGTACATCGTCATCGTCCACGATTAGGTGAAGAAAATGCGAAATTACACAATAAATCATACTCTTACAAGATTCGTATGATTGGCGATAGTAATTACGAGTTACCAGTGTGTGGAAAAGCCTTTTTATCCTTGCATGGTATTACTGAAAGAAGACTGCAGATATTCAGAAATTACTGACTGGGCATGGCTTTGTCCAAAAAGATAAACGGGGAGCACATGTTAAATAAAAGCTTCCTAAACAAACTATTGATTTATCAAACACTAGCTGTTTGTGCCCGGCGTTGCATGGGTGAAGGATTAAATTGAAAATAAATTTATGGGGGGAAACAAAGGTTCGATTCGAACGGTACTGATTTGCATCGAAAATATATCAACGGGAGGGGAAGGTGTAAAAGAATAGGGGGGAAATGTCGCCTATTTACCCGTCGAGTGTCGGCGGGGCGGTGAGTACGGCCATTTTAGCATTTAAAAAAAGGCGAAAATGGGTGATGAAAATGTAGGACCGATATGTCAACTATTGCTCATAGAACAGCCCTGGGTGTGTGGTGGGTCCCTCTTCCCTTACGGAGCTCAGCCGAGACCTTTTGGCATTTATAACAAGGCCGGCAACTAAAATCACACGCCCGCTGGGTGTGCTGGTAGCTGGGATTGCCAGCACAGCTCTAGCTAGCGCGTTGAGCAACGGAAATGCTTTTTTTCTTTCTTTCCAGTAGATAAGGATATCTCCTTGGACAACTTCTATATTTTCTGATCTCGTAGTAACCAGGTACTTCCAACATTTTGTGAAATTTCGACATCTTCTGAGTCTAAATCTGTGACGTTGCTGCTATATTTCTTGGAAAGTTTGGATAGTAAGGCTTGTCCAGAAGATGCACTTGCAACAGGTTCAGAGTCAGAAGTAGCTGCTGACATATCTTCAAATCTTCTTACTACTAGATCTGTTGCTTTCACTTGTTTTTTAATGTAGTCTGCCAGAAACGCGGCGCGCATGGTATTTTTATGCTCCATGTAGTTGTCAATTTTACTCAATCTTAGATATACTTTTGATTCCATCGACAGCTACGAGATTGTGCAACCCGTGACCTAAGCAAAAGTGGCTATCTTATATAGCCCTGTTTTAATATTTGACCCAGAATCTGTAACGGTGGATTTCTTTGCCATTCAGGCTTTAGACCTTTTTGCATCATTTAATCGATAAAAACAGACGATACAGTTTTAAAAAGATCTAAATTTAAGGTGTTTCAAAAATCAAACACCCAAAATCAGCGCGCCGATTGGCTTGACTCGGCGGCGGCGGCGTGGCCCAAGGGTGGCGCGACGCATCGGCGCCGGCGCAGCGCGCATGTCTAATACATACTAAGAAACATGTGCCTTAACAAAGATAAATATTATTTTTACATCTTTAAATCTGAGTTTTCTTTTACCGTTCATAAAATTAAAAAACAATTATCTCAAAACAAAGTAAAAGGGATATTTATCATTATTGCAGTGGACCCTTCACATGTTAAGGCTGTTTCTGAGCGAGCAGCAAATTTTTTTGGTACGCTGAGAAGGATGTCTGCAGCTGAGTGGAGTATACGAGCGCCTGCTATGCGCCTAATTGCATCGCCGTATATGTGGCCCAGGTCACATATGCAGTGGAGGTTTGGTCGCATAGACTTAGATATGTTGTTGTCTCCTCTGCCTTGAACAGGGGCCAGAGGAGCCCCCTGTTAGCATTGGCGAGCGCATACCGAACGACCTCTAGTATTGCGCTTCCGGTGCTGGCAGGGGTCTTGCTTGCTAATCTCTTGGTCCTAAAAACGGCAGCCCGCTGCTCGTTGAGGAAAGGGTCTGGCCCTCAGGCACGATAACAGGTGTGAAACTCTAAGAGTCTGGCAGGAGAGATGGGATACAGCGACACAGGGGAGGTGGACCTACTCCTTTCTCCCCTCTGTATCAGTTTAAGATAAGAGAGGAGGCGGTCCTCCGATGTTGGAACATTTCACGATGCAGACGGTTTCGGGACACAGTGAGTTCAGAACAAGCTGTTTGACTTGAGACTTGCTAGTGACGCATGGTCTGCATGTAGCCGCGTGAGGCGGACACCGAAGCACCTACTAAAAGAATGTCGCATTCTAAACGATAGTCGGAAGGATCTAAGGATAAGGGGGATAGATGGAGTACAAAACGAAATACCTGGGATTCAAGACATCAGAAGAACGTACTCATTTTCAGGTAAAGGCTTATTGTGCCGGTAACAAATCGTGTGTGAAATGCCAAGCCTGTAAAAAAACAGTTTTTAAGAAATGCACATCTGAAGAGCAGTTTTCCATATGCTCATTATGTAATTCAGAAGAATAATTGTAGAGTTGAGGGAGCAGCTTTGGCCACTTTAAGATATTTTTTGCCAACCGTGCATCACTACGCACTCAAAAATAGTCAGAATCGATTTTTTTAAATTTCCCCGTACAGCACATTAATTACTCTTTTGAAAATGTAGAAAACAAGTATATTAAATTTAATATGATTTAAAATAGAAACCTCAAACTTGAAATGTGCCAGTTCTGGCCACTTTTATCTAGTTTTAGCCATGTCATTGTGCCAGTTCTGGCCACTTCAGTTTTTATGAGGTTTTTTAATATTTAGAATAAAAATAAAACAAGATAGGTAAGTAACTATAGGAAAATTATGAGTTTTATTGTAATTATGATCTTGTCGTGCCTATAGCTAAAGAATAAGGTAACTTTTAATGCCACACTATACCCAGACAGATCTATTTGAAAAGATAAGAAAGAATTTTCTGCTTGTAATTTTCTGGGGTATTCTGCCATGTGTATCTGATCTCTCTGGCTGACGTTACAGATCTCAATGCAAGATCCGTCATCAGGGCTGAAGATGGACCCTGCAAAGAGGTCAGATATACATGGCAGAATATCTCAAAAAACTACATGCAGAAGATTCTGAATGGCCGTGAAAACCTGAGATCATTTTTAGAAAGAAATATAGTCACTTTTGTGGATGTGGGTAATGGCATTATCATTTTAATACTATTCTCCGCAACAGATGCTAGATTAGGTATTTGTGGCATTACAAATGTATTACATACTCTTCTTTCCTTCCCTGAGATAACTTATTTCACAACCGTTATCATTGTCTTCCGACGCAACAGGGTACAATATTTTTACTACTTTTAAATTTTACTAATGCAGTCTCCATCTTTTGGACTTCTTTCTAATTCTTCATTTGCTGAAGATCTTGATTTGATAAATCCATCGATTGTTCCTCATTTGTTGAGTTTTTTTTAAGAATGTTCTTAGGTTTTCACGGCTGCTCAGAATCTTATGCGTGTAGTTTTTTGAGATATTCTGCCATGTATATCTGACCTCTTTGGTTTGTATCTTCTGGGATATTATGCCGTGTTTTTACGACCTTTTTGGCCGATCGTCCTATCCTATTGCAGGGTCTATCATCAGGGCTAATGTGTTGTGGTAGTGTTGTGGTCTCACAACAACACAGCAGTCCCTGATGATGGACCCTGCAATGGGATCCAAACTGTCAGCCAGAAAGATCTTAAAAACATGGCAGAATACCCCAGAAGACACGAACCAGAAAAGTTTTTTTCTTTTGTTCAAACTTTTTTCTTCATTCTATTTTTTCTTAATTGTTTTTCTCTTACAACAGTCCATTCACTGTACCTCCTCCTCATATCACACTTTATTAGGAAATATCAAAGAAAAAAAAAAGGTAAAAGAACATAAAAAAAATAACATATAGCAAACAGAAATAGAAAATAGAAAGTTCATTTAAAAGATAAATAACAATTGATCATATCAAAAGACTATATATAGAATTAGGGTGGGAAGAAGGACAGTGAGGGGATGTCATGGCAAATACTCCCTAATAGGGAAGGACAAAAACAAGGATCACACTAAAAGACGGAGTTCAGGTCCGAGCACCACGTGTCGACAGAGAAATCACTCACGAAGCAGCTCCCAGCGCGAAAACCACGTCCGAGCGAACTCACGGAAGAGTCCGAGGTTTCTTTCATTCTTGATGAGGTCACTGTTCCGTGTGGAACCGTGCCTCACCCCCTCCAGTCTTGCAATCATCTCTCGTGCATCTTTCATAAACTCACAAGCCCAGAGGATGTGCTCCGGCGTCTGAGCCACACAAGTGCAGGTGCACCAGGGTGACGCAGCGAGCCCCAGACTATGTAATTTGCTCCGAAACTCGCCGTGTCCAGACACCAGCTGCATCGCGTGGTGATCAAGCACTGAAGGACCTCCCCTGCCTTTCTCTCTCACGGCGACTCTGGGGAGGAAGGAGTATGTCCACCTCCCCAGTGGCGCCGTGTCCCATCTTTCTTGCTATTTTTCCATAATCACAGTTCTTATTCTATCACATAACTCCCGGTAACTAGCATCCGAAGGACTGAAGTTCACCTCAAAAACAGTGTCTCCAGCCCCTTCCTCAGAGAGCTACGAGCATTGGTTTCGATCACCTGAAGATCAGCGGGTAAAACACCCGCTAACACAGGTAGTGCCACTCCTGATACCGTCCGGTAGGCCCCCGTGAGGGCCAGCAGCGGAGTCGGCTGGCCTCTATTTAAAGCTGATGACACCACCATGGTCCCCAGGCGGTGAGCTCAGGCACCGGTTGCGTACATGATTTGACTCACGTAGGTCGCACGGTAGATAAGGCGCACAGCTGGAGGACACAATCCGCGACGCTGATACGTTTCACCGACATGAAGAAACTGGCAGCCCTCTCCGAGATCGCTTTCTCATGTTCAAGAAAGGAGCCCAGTGTGTCCATCCACTCCCAGATATTTCACAACTGTTTCAAATTTCACATTTGTGCCTTTCACCTCGACAATCGGGTTCCTTTGCAAGCGACCCCGCATCATCATTGCCACCGTCTTGTGAGGCGCAAGAGTCAATTTATTCCTATCGCATCATTCGTTCATAAGCTTTATTGCCCTGTTGCCTCGACACTCAAGTTCCCTCCGACTCTTGCCGGATACCAGTAGCAGTGTGTCGTCTGCATAAGCGACCAGTTCACATCCCTGCGGCAACGGTAGCAGAAGCACATCATCAAATAAGATATTCCACAGAGTCGGTCCAAGGACCGAGCCCTGTGGACAGCCCATATCCGTACCCCTGGTGATGGACACCCCACCATAGCTCATGGTCGCATTACAGCCACTGAGGTAACTCTTCAATAACTCAAAAAGGTACCTCGGGCACTGCCTGACCTTAAGCTTGGTGAGTATCATGTCCCACCATGCGTTATCAAAGGCCCCAGATATGTCCAAAAAGACTCCCATTGCATATTTGTTCTTACAATCTTTGACCCATGCCTGTGCAAACATAATAGCCTTCTCTGTAGACATTGCTCGGACAAAGCCAAACTGTCGATTGCAGGCTGGCGAGAGAGATGCTCCTAGCCTGTTTCGTATCAGCGTCTTAAACACCTTCCCGAAACCATCGCCATCTTGGAACAGTTGATATCCAGTGCCCGGGCCTTGTGTCTAGGTTTTGGTAACACAGGCGACATTTCCCCCATTCCCCCTCCCCATGATATATTTTCAATGCAAATCTGTACCGTTCGACCAGTCGGACTCAAAATTTGGAAACTTATTTTTTAGGATCCGGAAAGAAACATATGCGACATTTCCCCCCTCCCCTTTTACCCCTTCCCGACCCCCTGATGTTCGACCGATCGGAATCAAAATTTGGAAATTTATTCTTTAAGACCTGGTGGGTAACACAGGCAATGTTTCCTCCCTCCCCTTTTATCCCTTCACCCCCCTGATATATTTTCAATGCAAATCTGTACCGTTCGACCGATCGGACTCAAAATTTGGAAACTTATTCTTTAAGACCTGGTGGGTAACACAGGCAATGTTTCCTCCCTCCCCTTTTATCCCTTCACCCCCCTGATATATTTTCAATGCAAATCTGTACCGTTCGACCGATCGGACTCAAAATTTGGAAACTTATTCTTTAGGACTAGATAAATAATATAGGCAACATTTCCCCTTCCCTCTGTACCCTCTCCTCCTCTTCTCCTGAATATATTTTCTGTACAAATCTTTTTTTTTTCCTTTTCTTTTCCTTCTTTTCCTTTTCCATTTCCCCTTCCCTCTGTACCCTCTCCTCCTCATCTCCTGGATATATTTTCTGTACAAATCTACACCGTTTGACCGATCCGACTCAAATTTTGACACGTAGGGACCCGGTGTGTAACATAGGTGACATTTCCCTTCTTACCATTTACCCCACTCCCCCCTCTCTGATATATTTTTCATGCAAATCTGTACCGTTCGATCGATCTGACCCAAATTTTCTATACTTATTCTTAGGACCAGTCGGGTAATATAGGCGACATTTCTCTTTCCCCCCTCTAACCCATCCCCTCCCTCAGATATATTTTCTGTAGATATATATCTACACCGCTTGACAGATTGAACCCAAATTTTGCATACACATTCCCAACGGAAAAAATATGCCACATTCCTTCTCTAGATATCCTATCCATCCCAGCCTTCATTAAATAGAAACATTGTTTTAATTAGAAGTTTGCAAAACAATGGAATCAGCATACCGGTGTGCATTAGGTCCATAATTTAACCTTTGCATTGGCAATCATTAATATTCCTTGCATACCTTCATGACGTCTCATTATAAATTTTTGAAAATGATTATAATACACGCACAACTACCTACCGACTACTGGGTTTCACTGTCACTGAAATACTAACACTAAAACAAATCTCAGTTAGCCTAATGGGTCTTATGTTTAAAAGTAGAAATATAAAAGAAATTTCGTACATTATTCTTAGAATTAATCAGGTAAAAACCGCGTTCCGTAGCAGTCGCCCCGTTTGTCAGCCCGGCTGGCTCTAGTACCGTCCGCGTTGTAACGATATTGGCCTATTCAAATAGACATTGCTGAAAAATTATACGAAAATATCTATCTGCTAAAGTTATAATAAAGAGAAGCTTCACAACCCGTTAAATACTCTATAATTAAATATTTGCCGGATAAGTAGGTGCGGGCGAGCTTTATTATTTCTGCACGCGGGCGTGTAAAGCAGGCTTTATGTTATTTTGTTTTAACGAGATGGACCAATCACAGATGCGCCGTTAGCACCGAATCTGACCAATGAGAATGGTTCTGAGAGTTAGACTTTGACTTTTACACGCAAGTTGGAATCAAAAATGGCGGGAGATAGGGACTATTTTTAGGTGATAGAAATTAGAAAGCGGCACTTGAGTTTTCAGCTTGAAGGTCGGCCGAGGCTTTGTCGAGGAGAGTCCGAAGTAAGGAAGATAATTTAGCTGGACCGAGGAAAAAGCCGGAGGTTGATAATAATTCAAAGGAGAATTGGAACAGTGAACAGATAAGCATTTCCAATATTATTTATTTCTATTGCCTTTTATGTGTATTATATTTGGAACCTTATATTACTATGCGCTCATCAGATTTAATAATTCATAGTTTTGCGGCTGTGATAATCCAGCGGGCGTTCTTTCATAATACTAATTTTAAAAATGCATCTGGATTTTATATTTATTTTATTAAAACACGGATGTGAGGTTATTGGGCAAGGTACATGCTTGTATTGCGTATCATTGGGCAATCGTTTTAAACACGATTTATTCCTATCAAGTTCTTATAAAAACGTATTTCGAATTGTACATATTGTATAGAAATAATTAATTTAGATACAGCCGGTCTTCAGCTGGGGAACACATTTATATTTTCTATTACGGTTAATTATTTTTACTATCGGGCTGTATTCGGAGGAGTTGTGCGTATTCAATGTCGCGGTTGCTTGTCTGATCTTGTTTCAATTAGTACGAGAATTTAATTATGTGTTTTTGATATCACGATTGTAAGCGTGGTATAAATTCAAATCGTACGAGAAATTTCCTCCAAATAATATATTTTAAAAATGCATCTGGATTTTATATTTATTTTATTAAAACATGAATGTATGGTTTATTTGAACTCGTTACATGTTTGTATTGCGTATCATTAGGCAATCTTTTGTTCCTATCATTTGTTCTTATCAAGTTTTTATATATCCTTTATCCTATATCCTATATCCTATATCCTATATCCTATATCCTACCAACGATTTGTTCCTATCAAGTTCTTATAAAGACGTATTTCGAATTGTATATATTGTATCTATTTAGATTAAGCCGCATTTATTAATTCTAGAAAGGGTTTTCTGCTTCGAATGCAAGATATTATTTACAGGTCAGCCTGGCATATGAATAAAAATTGTTATACTACCGCCGTCTATCGAACTCAAACATGACTGTAATAATAATTATCTTTCGATATGTTACGACTTTTAATAACACATGGTGCATTTTATGGTGATTGTCAGACGTACGTATTTATGGGGAAGGGTTTGTTCAGGGGTAGTTAACCTTCGGTCTTCCTTAATCGCGATAGTTATTCATATGACATTGTTTTTATTCATTCAATATTAGATATTTGAAATGTTTTTTACAACATATTCCATTATTGTGGGT